>OV651814.1:88110579-88150579 GCA_927349885.1 Psylliodes chrysocephalus
TTGAAGTAAAATGTGTCTGTAACATATTTTACCGTAAAATAATTTCAATACCCAACTCAAAATGTTTGGAATAATAACTGATCCTAGGTTAATTTAAAGTACAAACCATATAAAGATATATCAAATTTCAACACTGTCCGTTGTTCGTTCTCCCTCATCCCAACTTTTTACACAAAGCATAGAAATGTATGGTTCCTAATTGAATGAAACGTTTGATAACGGTGAATACTGCCATTCTTTCTGATTAATGTTACATTTTAATACTTATACTGTGTTTTCTGTTTCAGAGTATTCTTCATAATGTTGGAGGCACAATGCTGTATTCTGGATTATGTAGCAGCCAAATACTTCATACATAATACATTTTATAATATTGGATTTGTATATATATATATATATTTATAATAAATTAACTTTTTGATTATGCTTGTCTTTTTATCTAAAAACTGTTAGTCAAGTTAAGATTGGTTCATGCAACTCATTTTTTGTTTTATTATAGCGAATATCGCTATAATAATGTAAAAATGCAGTTTGTGTGAACAAATCTTAATTTGGCTAACAGTTTTTATTACGAGTAATTTTTACTGTCAAATTTGAATGGCCCCGCGCTTTTCTCCTCTTCTTCTTTTTCATATGGCCTCTTACCCGGTAAGGACTTAATTGAAAAATAATCAACCACGTCCACCAGGTGGCGCTGAAATTCTATCACCGTTTTCTAACATGGGAGTTACCGTTCTAAGGTAAATGTTCTTGGACAGATGTGTCTGATGTGAATAAACAAAGGCTCGAGATGTAAAAAATGCATCGGATGTGGATATTCAAACGCTGCATACGTTGTATCAGTAGTCGTTTTCTTTTTACAACTAATCTGAGCTAACTTACATCGACTAAGCTGAGATGTACGTTCTTTTTATGATTGTAAGTCAGAATCTTTCTTCCCCCCTTAACGATGCTAAGCTGCACGGTACTTGACGTCAACCATAAACCATCACAAAAAGTGATTGTTCTGTGCATCATATGAACAAACATATCCCATGAATTCATTATTTTAGAGAGAATAAAAGACTATGATAACAGGGGGTGAGATTTGTAGTGTTGAATGTTGAAAAAATTATAAAATTTGATTAAAATATGGATTGTTTTTAAACGGATGACATGGGGCACGTCACCTGTCAACCAAAATTCGCGTTCTTTTTACAGTTAAGCTTAGATCAGAATCTAACTTTTAGTTAGTCAAGTATGCTTGTAAAAAGAAAACGACTATTGTCTAATGAAGATAAGACAATGGTTGTATACTTGACGATCAAACGAACTTACCTGTGAAGTTCGATCGTAATTATATTCTGAGGCGCTTCGTCCGAAGAGATTATTTTTTACTATGTAGTAGTGCCTTTGGTACTAGGATGAGCAGCACTTTTAAAGATAGCTGAAAATTTGAGCAGCAACAGGCCATTCTGTCGAATACTTCATTTTGTTTAGAGATGTTTTGTTTTGAAATTGGGCGGGTGGATTGCGGGAAAATAATCTCTTTGGACGAAGCGCCTCAGAATATAATTACGATCGAACTTCACAGGTAAGTTCGTTTGATCGTCAATTATATTTCTTCGGCACTTCGTCCTCAAGATTATTTTTTACTATGTTGTAGATTATTCCCTTAGATATAACTCAATTTCTGGATTGCAAGAGAACCTTAATTCCTTTTAGTCGGTCGTTTAAATAATTAAATTTAAATAACAAAAAAAGAATCTGAAGAAGCCAATATTTTAAGGAGACTCACCTAGTAGTGTCTGCGTTCTGGAATTCTTGAAGGGGGCCCCACACGTTTTCTTCTTGGGAAAACGGAACACCGACGAACAAAATAACAAAATATTTCTATTTTTCCTTGCGAACACTTCAGCGGATCATACGGTACTCGTCGGTTTAAAATCCAAAAAATGTCCTTTTTACAAACGCACAGATGTGCGCCGGCGCGAGTGATTCCCATTATATTGGCAACAAATAAATTAAACTATTTTGATAAAAATATTAAGGGTCACTAGCATCCAATTAATTATGAGAAATATCAACATAAAATAAATATTATAAATTAAGGAAAAAACGCGTAAATACCTAACATATGTAGTTATTTAAAGTTAATTCAAAACAAAAACTTAAAACGTTTTTTAAAAACAGCACAAATGGTTTTATTTTCCATTATTTCGGAAATACAGAAAACAAAAAACTTTATGAACTTCCAAATAAAAACTGATTCCATAAGAAAAAAACACAATTAAGATACAGTCAAATCGGGTAACTTTGGACCAGGTTTTTATTATAAATCTGAATTTATTTGTTATTGTTGCACAATTATATTGAATAATGCACCTACTGGTGTTCCTGTAAAATGGTCTATATGAATTTTAAAATTAAAAAAATTAAAATTTATTGTAAATATAAAAAAAATATATTTTTGGGTGTGGTCCAAAGTTATATTGGATTTGGGGGTAACATTGACCAAAGTATTTTCATCGTGAGAAATTACTGATTTCTTACAATTTAAAGGCTCCAGGTAAGATTACGCCATATTATTTTTAATCTAGAGACCCCAGGTCAGGTATTAGTTATAATTTTTTTTGTAGTTAAGTTTTTATTTTTTTTACAGACTAGGTTGAAGTTGTAATTATCTGTGGGCCCTATTGTAAATTATAGGATATCTTTCGTTTTTAGACGTTAACAGTAAATAAAATCACGTTATTGTTCATTGCAAAAAATTCTTTATTCTTTTAAGTGACTTATGTACTACAAAAAAATTTTAGTTCCCCCACTCTATATTTAAAAAATCGTCATCAATATTTAATATATCCTGTTTTTGGCTAATTTTATTGTGGTCTAACACTTTAATTATATTTTTAACTTCAGTAATCTTTATCACATCTTTTTTTATTGGCCATATCCAGCCTCCTTTGAAGTTTTTGACAAGTAAATTAACCCATACAGTAAACGATCCATGTGTTTTCTTAACATTTTGTATTCGCCCTGGATACAGGGTATCTTCATCTTTAATGATACAAAATTGACCAGCTATATAAGTCTCATCTGGCCTTTTCACCTGAATCAGTTTTCCTTTGTCATGAACAATATATTCCCCTAGAATATTTTCATCACTATTATAAACATTGATGTCAGTGCAAGAGATTACTGATGGTTCCTTTTCATGACTTGGAGTATATTCACCAACGGAATAAATTAATGGAATTTCCTGAGAAATCTCAACTGTCTGATTGAAAATCGGAATATTTGGAGATTGGTTCATGTTTTCCATTTCTTCTGCATCATGACATTTATCAGTAGTAGCATGTACTTGAGCTTGTACTGTAATCACAATAGGCTGCTCTGGATCTGAGTCTAATTCTGGCTCTTCTTCTATTTTTGCGATTTTTGCTTTATTTCTTTGGGCCATTGGTTTTTTTCTTTTAAACCGTTTTCCCTCATCTGTATTATTTGAAAGTACATTTAGTTCATCTTCAGTTCTTGGTTTAAAGGTTTCACAGGCTGATTAATAGACATACAATTTTCTTGAGACTTGTTTAAATCGTCTTTTTGTGTGGACATTTCTTGCCCAGAAGTAACTACTGTGGGGTGGGGCAAATCGTCTTCTTGTATATTTTCCAGCTCGGAAGTAACTGCAGATTTTGAATTGTTAGCAGGTTTTTCTTTTTTGTTTTATTTGTAGAGCCCAGTGGTCTTCCTCTTTTACTTGGATTTTCTTTTTTTTTTCGAAGTTCTTCTTCTTTGGCTTTATAAAAGTTTTCCACTTCTTCAGCTGAAACTGCTTTGCCTGCTACAACAGGCAGTTGAAATTTCTTAGCTGTTCTAATGTTTAAGTCAGTGTCCCTTAATTCTTTCAAATATTCCTTAAACGTTGTTCCAATATTTTCTTGTATATTGTTGTTTGCATACGAAGGTAAAATTTGTAAAACCTCCATGCTTGAAAGTGGATAAATTCCAGTTTTTCGGAAACCAGTAATTAAATTAGGTCCTGCTGTTGCTTGTCCCATTTTAAGAGTTTCTTTAACGAGTTGAGCAAACATATTTTTAGGAAGAGCTGCCACTTTTCTTCCCCGTACTGTTTGACGCCACTTATTTAGTATAGATCTCCATGAGCTTTTTAAAGATGCAAAATATCCTACATCTAAAGGCTGTAAAAGATGTGTGGAGTTTGGAATTAGACAAATAAATCGAATATTGTGTTCTTCGCAGAGTCTCAAAGCCTTGAGACTTAGATGGGCACTTAGATTGTCACATAGAAGTACTTTTTTTCCTTCTTTTTTATCCAATATCGGAATAAAATGTTTTTCTAGCCATTCTTCAAAAATGTCAGAATCAATCCAACCAGATTTTGACACAGCCAGTTTAGACAATTTTGGAGCATTAAATAACCAATCAGACCAACTATTTTTACTTTTAAAAATAAAAAATGGAGGAATAAATTCTCCGGCAGCATTACCACAAAATACTACGGTGTAGCAGGATTTCGTAGAATTTCGAATTAAATCGGGATGACGAGTCGAGCGGCGAAACAGTAATTTCTTCTTCCCAGGATCGTCGTGAAATCCGGTTTCATCCATGTTATAAATGTTTTCGGGACTTACACCATCCAGCTCCTTCTTAAGACGATCGAAAAAATCTTTAACCATTTGCTCATTAACTTGAGCTCGTTTTCGTGATATATTATGAGCAACTTTCTGCTTAATGTCTGGGTGCCTTTGTAAAAATAATTTTCCCCATTCGTACCCAGGTCTGTTCTCTTTGAAGATTGAAATTTTTCTTCCAGCACCATCTAAATATTTTTTTACATCTTTAAAGTCATTTAGTCCGATAGGTATTCCTAAATCACTTAGAGTAAGCAAGTGATCTCTAAATAAAATTTCTTCTTCGGTTGTTAAACTTAAGGGGCGACCTACCGCTTTATTGTGTTGGTTTTTGAGTTTAATATTCAAGGAGCTTCTAGGTATATTATATTCCTTAGCAGCTTGTCTTTGACTTAAGGCTCCCGACCTTATTTTTTCTACAGCTTCTTCAAGCTTTTCACTGGAATAATTGGTAATAATTCCATATTTACGTACACCAGGTTTACGGTTTGAACTTTTTCGAGGCATTTCTGTAAAAGAAAAGTTTTTTAAAGTATATGTTTGTATGTATAGACTTTATCTTTAAAAGTCTAGAACATTGAATATGATTCACCCTGTATAATTTAACATTAAAAAAAATATTTTTAAAATATGCATACATTTGTATGGGCATGTCAATGTTACCATATTATTAGCTGCCTGTTAAAATTTAATATTCGGGTAACTTTGGACCGGCCAAAGTTACCCCAATAAACATATTTTTTCTACATGTAATTCTTGTTTCGAGATTGTGACCAAATTAACAAATAAAAAACCAAACAAACTAATAAAACACAATTAAATATACTTATATTATTATGAATTACAACACTTACCTATTTTTTTCTGGTTAAACACTCCGAAAATGTAAATTTAGTTTGCAGTACCTAAACACATCTAAATCAGTGTTGCCGCAGCAAATGTAAAAAACGTACTGACAATTATCTTAAAAATGTACTGAATTTGGTCAAAATGTACTTTTTTAGTCGGAACTGGATTGGTTCAGTTTGAAATTGAGTTTTTTTACAATAAATCAATTGAACTAAACTTTCCAATATGCTTAGATGGTTAGAAGACATAAAATATTTGAATTCAAATATGAACGTTTTTTATTCATGAAAATACACAAGAACAGTATAATACAGAATATTACGCTACAAATAGTAAACTAACATCAACTTAAACATTTCAACTCTACAATAGAATACTACACAGTGAGCTTCTTCTAAGTAAAATAAAATGCATTTTAATAAAATATATGAAAAAGAACGAAAATTATGGGTTCTTATTTTCCTTTTGAAAATTAATAAGACTTTCAGAGGGTTGCCACTCGAAACAGTTATTATTTTTCAACATGAGTTTAGCCAATAAAATATTTTCAATAGTTTCTATATTTAAGAGATTTCTATATCTGGATTTTATTATTGCCAAGAGTGAAAAAATTCTTTCAGCTGCTGCACTTCCGTGTGGCAAACTGATGATAGCTTGAAAAAAAGTTAGTAGGTTTCCGAACATTTTATCCCCTTTAGGATCTTTGATGCCTTCCAAATAAAGAAGTAAATCTTCTATTTTCTCAAACTCCTGATCGGTATTAAAATTACAGAGCAGCCGCCATTCCAAATTAATGTTTTCTATCAAATCGTTAGGTATGATATTTGGAAATTTTGTTACTAACGGAGTTATGGGTGGCTTATTTTCTTTAAATATTCTGTCTACATTAAGAATATTTGAGATTTCGTTTAGAACTTAATTTTTAAAATCAACCCTCGTTCTAATTTCAGTACATAGAACTATGTAAAAATTAAGGCAATTTAGTTTGATTTGTTCTAGTTCCGGTTTTGATAATTTATGAATGTTCTTATTGAGTTCCATCTCAAAATTTGCACCGAAATATATATCATCGAGAGTTTTAAAATAATCGGGATTTTGAGGATTTATTCTAGCAATTTCAATTTTGGTCATCACTTCGGATTTTAAAAAAAAATTACAAATGGTCCTAAAATACATTGATATTATAGGTATTAGTTTATGAATTCTGGGTGATTCGCTCTGAAATTCCAAATTCATTTTACAAACTATTTTAAGAATATGCTGCAGAAATCGAAAATATATTTTAAATTTTATGTTTATCAAAGAATTTAAAATTTCTTGTGCTCCATAAACATTTTCTAACAAAGCTTCACTTTGAAAATATAGGATTAGAGCATCCCATTGTTCTAAGATTCTATTGACCACAGCCTCTAAAGACAACCATCTTGTCTGACAAGGTCTCGGTAATTTGTGAGGTTCTGCTTCAGCAAATTGCTGAAACTCTTTAAAGTCATGTTGTCTTTTTGCGCTGTGGGCAAAGTAGTTATAAATATTTCGTGCAAAATCTTCTACTTCGTTCGGCAATTTTGCACAAGCTTTTGAAGCACATAAATGCATGGAGTGCGAAAGACATCCCATAACAAATATGTTTGGGATAATCTCCATAAATTTGGCTTTTACGCCATTAATATGGCCCATCATAACAGACGCATTATCGGAAGAAAATCCAATAATATTTGCTATGGGAATATTAAGTTTTTCAATAAGACTGATTACGGCTTTAAATATGGAATCCGCTGTCGCTGATACAACTTCTATTAGTCCAAAGAATGAGTCTACCTTTTTTTCTATTTGGCTAAAATATCTTACTATAATAACTAAACATTTTTTTGCTGAAATGTCGGTAGTCTCGTCTATTATAATAGAGAAAAAACACTTTTTTAAAATATCTGCTAAGGCAGCCTGAGAAAAAGGGCCAATCTTATTATTCACTAGACTTGCCGCTTTAGTTCGAGAGCATTTCACTGATTGTAAGACAGATTTTTCTGGTAGAGAGCAAATAAATTTGGGTAAATGTTCAAATAGTACGAATGATAGATTGTGCTCCATAGCAAACATTACTAATTTTAGCTCAGTTGATTTTACTTCTTTGTTAAATAGATTACTGGGGACCTTCGCCAAAGTTGTGGGTATGTCTACTGTACCTTGAAGCTTTCGTTCATTTTTCTTATGAATCTCAGATTCGGAGTGTCGTTGCAAGTGTTTCTTCCCGCCAGAAAGAGACTTGTTGCAGAAAGTGCAATATGCTTTTTGGGATTTTTCTGTTAGCCATTTAAATTCCTGAAAAAAATCATATAATAATTTTTTTTTGCGCGCCGAGTTTCAATCTCATCCAATAAATAACAGCTTACCTTAGTAGGTTATTGTTAAATAATGGAAATAAATATATATTATACATCATGTTAGCACTTACTATTTTCCAATTTTCTCGGTACTTCACATCATAAATTTTCCGTTTACGCGCCGTTGGATCGCTATCCACTTTCATAGAGGAATCCTGGGCGTTTTCATTGGATTGATCATCAAATTCATCGCTACTGGTTTGGCTTTGGTGTGAAGTTGAAGCCTGATCCGTTTCTGATTGTTTCACAATTTTCGTACGAATAATGAATCTAAAATTTTAAATCGATTCCTTGAAATAACAAACTGAGTTATTTAAATGTAAGACCGAACCAAAAAATAATGTCCATAAATTAAATTTTAGAATTTTTTATGAAATAACCCTTGAATAGGTTTGGCTCTTTTTCGTACAAGAGGTAGATCTTTGAATAGCCTTTATATTGCATAAAAAATATTCCTGTAACTGGAGCCCTTTTGTCCTACTAATCAAAGAAAATTTTAATCATGGTTATTATTTTTTGTGGTACATACCTACGAATACTACCAAGAAATCTTGAAAGCTAACGATATATACAAATCACACTTACCTATCCATTTTCAAAATAAAATACAAAAAATACTATTTCAGCCTTAGTACTATTATGCAATGATCAATGTAATCACAAAAGCGAAGAGCAGATAAATAAAACGATAGACAAAACAAAGGAATCAAAAATAAACTCAGTCCTCAGTCCCAGGAATAGGAATATAACTCTGTGAATTACTCATGTCAATCATGAAGCGGCGCCATCACGCGAACTGTCGCGAGCTGACCAACTGCGAAATCCCAGAAGTTAACAGTCTTTTTCTTCTCATCATGCTCTGTATGTTGCCAGGTCGAGCAAGGGTTGAATAATTCGCTAATAGATGGCACATCTATTAATTTGAATGTAAATGTAGAATACATAGTTTTAACTGAAGTTGAACCAAACACGTGTGTTAGATTAAATTCAAATGTATGTATTCGTATCGTATTTGTATTTTATTTCGGTTCGTATAGTATTTTATTATGTCTGGTATTCAATTCAATTTCGTACTGAAAATGGGGTAGTTTTTAAAATGTAGTACTTGCGTACTGAATGAACGTTTTTTGTACTGAATTCAGTACAATTGTACCGAAACGGCAGCACTGATCTAAATACACAACAGCTAAATAAATAAATTTGACATTTGACAAGGACACCAGCAAAATGATATCTTCTTTTTTAGAACCTTTCTTTAGTGGCATTTCAGCCAGATACGTTTGTGTTGGAACGTAAATAAGAACATAATTTATAAAAAAAAACAAAGTTTTATTCATGGTCTGGTCTAATGTTGCCCCATTGGTCCAAAGTTACCCGATTTGACTTTCTATTGTACAATTTGTATAAATGGAACGATATTTTCAGAAGTGGTGTAGCTCAGTGCTACACTTTCGATGCAAAGGAAAAGACCTAATATGACGGCAGTGAATCCGGCTTGGACCACGTGATAGTGTCTCCTTATACCTTCTACCTTCATGGTCGACTCCCGTGTAAAATAATCTGAACGCGCTCCAGTGGTTTGTATTTTTACTTTCCTATCTGTATACAGATATAAGGAAAGTATAGAAATCATGATTTTTTTCGACCTCGAGTTTTCGACGGATTTTTACGTTTTGAGGTCCCCTGAATCCGTTTTGACTATTTTCGCGATGATGTCTGTCTGTGTGTGTGTGTGTATGTGTATGTGTATGTAATAATAATAATAATAATAATAATAATAATAATAATAATAATAATAATAATAATAATAATAATAATAATAATAATAATAATAATATAACTTTATTCAATAATAAATTACATATGTATATGAATCATATCTATATATACAATAAAAAAATATGATTCTTCCTAAAAAAGAAGTACCATAAAAATATAATATGATATAATAAAAATAACAAATATTAAATAAAGTGGTGCGAAGCGATAAGTATTAAATACTTGTATCGCTTTATAAAACAATTTAGGTAATAATAACAATAACAATACAGCTCATATAATTATTGTTTTATAATAAAAAAAAATGAATAAATGAACAGAGGAAGCCACACTGAGTACCGGACATCCAGAAAATGAGAATCTAAGGATAAACTGGACAGCTTCTCAGGCACTGTATGTCAGGTAGATAAGCAATAAGCTTGCCTCGTCATCTATGATTTTTTTCTTTTCATTTTACATGACAAAAAGAAAGGAAGAGAGAAAAAAAAAACAATTAAAAATGTTATAACCCAAAAAATATTTCCACACCTTTAGCTGAACAATACATTTCAAAAGCAAGTGATAGTTTTAGGGTAAGTATATGAATATTCAATTTTATTATAGAATTTTAGTTTGTTCCATCTTAGTTTATTTTATTTTTTTTTATTTTTTATTTTAATTGCTAACGATTATATCTATAGTTTCATTTAAAATCAATTTCGCAATAATAGTTTTAAAGTTTTTATAATAAATTTTTGACTTTAGTTCTTGAGGCAGTGAATTATAAACTTTTAATCCGACGTATGAATAACTGCGTTGCGAGAGGGTTGTTCTACATTTCGGTAAGATAATCTTATTGTTTAGATGAAATCTTGTGTTATATTGGCGGCACATAATATTTATTTCCTTTGTATTTACAAGTTGAATCAAAGCTTGTTTATAATACAATTTTCTTATAGTTAATAAGTTACTGTAAGTGAAAAGTGCTTCAGTGGGAAATCGTAGATTTAATTTAAATATTAGTTTAATCAGACGTTTTTGAATTACCACTAAAGATTGCAAAGTAGTAGTGTAAGCTCCTCCCCATCCAATTATCCCGTAATTTAATATAGATTGAACTAGGGCGTAGTAAAGTGAAATAAGATCACGCTCACTAAGTATTTTTGAGGTTAACTTAAACATATATAATAGTGATCTCATTCTTTTCACCAGATTATTAATATGTATATTCCATTTTAGATTTGAGTCTATGGTTACTCCTAAATATTTGGCACTACATGACACAGGTAAAGACCAGGATGTACTGCGGAATGGTAGATCTATTTTTAAAGGATTTAAATTCGCTAAGACATTTTTAAAATTATAAAATGGTAGATACACTGTCTTGTCTAAATTAATTGTTAAAAGATTTTCATCAAACCAGTGTGTTATTTTTTGTAAATCTCGTTTTAGGCTAGTTTCTACTTCCAACCAATCGTTTCCTTTAACAAAGAGAGCAGTATCATCAGCAAATGAGATTATGTTGCCATCCGTTTTTAAGGTAAGTAAATCGTTTAAATATAATATAAATAATATGGGTCCTAATACTGTACCTTGAGGTACCCCATAGATAACTTCTTGTGGTGCACTTCTATTTCCATTAACTTCAACTATATGTTGTCTGCTGGTTAAGTAACTTTTAAGGAGTAAATAAGCTTTACCTCTAAATCCCATATCATAAAGCTTTGATAACAATTTTTGATGGCTGACTGTGTCGAAAGCTTTTGCTAGATCTACAAATATACAGGCACATTTTTGGTTATCGTTTAAACTATTGGAAATCCTTCTAGTCAATAATGCAATAGCATCGTTAGTAGAACATTTTTCTCTAAATCCAAATTGTGTATTAGGTAATAAATTATTTTTATTGACAAATTTTGTTATTTTCCCTTTCAAAGCTTTTTCAAAAATTTTTGCTATATTTGATATTAAACTAATCGGTCTATAGTTTTCCACTCTATTTTTTTCGCCTTTCTTATGTATAGGTTTAACGACAGCTACCTTAAACTGAGTTGGACAGATACCCTGCTCGAACGCTAAATTAATTAAGTATGTTAATGGATGACTTATTTGATCTTTTATTTCTTTCAATAGTTTTACCGTTATTCCTTCTATTCCTGGTGATGTATTTGCTTTTAACGACAATATGATATCCTTAATTTCGTCCTGGGTTACTGGATTTAGGAAAATTGTTTTATCGTTATAAGTTGGTTCATAGTCCGTAAAAGACTGGCTTTTATTTGCAAGTATATTTTCCGCCAAATTTTTACCAACTTGAATATAATATTTACTAAAAATTTCGCTAATTTTGTTATTGTCCTTTTCAGGGTTACCTGCCACATCAATGACTTCTGTAATACATGTGGATGAGCTGTTACAATTTTTATTTGTATACTGATTAATAGTTTCCCATATTTTTTTGAGTTTTTTTGATTGTTTAATATTATATTTTTGTAATAATCTTGCTTTATTTGATTAATTAAATTATTAATTTTATTTCTATGTGTTTTATATTTTGTATGCGATTCTACAGTATTATTTTTTCTGTAGATTCTATATAGCCGATCTCTTTCTTTCATTGATTGAACTATGCCGTCAGATATCCAGGGTTTTTTTTTGGTTTAATTTTCAACTTAATAGATGTCGTGGCTTTGCTTATATGGAAATCAAGAACGTTCGTTAACTCATTGGTTGCTGTCTCGACATTAATGGCATTTAATACATTAGCAAAAGATTCAAATTTTAAATTATTTTTAATTTTTTCGTAATTAATGAAATTTTTTGTTACGTACCTGTGTATGTGTGTATGTGTATATGTGTGTATGTGTGTGTGTGTGTATGTGTGTGTGTATGTGTGTATGTATGTGTGTATGTGCCCAGCAAACAATGCCTTTAAGGGTTGATACTGGCGTGACGTTTCTTGCCGCATCAGAGAATTGTAGGGCCTGCAAGGCGGTACTTAATCATCCCGCATATTATATGGTAGGGCGGCCGCCAGACGGTCCGCTTGTTCCTTGCCGCCACCTCATTTAAGGGCCTTTTATGTGATGATTTCGGTATGATCAAGTTCAATTGCATATGTAAAATGGAGGTATGATTAAGGCTACGTGTATATTCCTATTAATATACCTTTAAAGGCGGTACGCATAAACTATGTCGTTTGGGCAGCGGGTAATTGTCGCATTGCCGATCAATTTTTACAGGGTGTTGCAAAAAAAATAAAATAGCCTAAAATATAAATCAAAATATATTTTCCAATAAAATATGTACAAATAAAAAAATACAAATACAAAACAATGGACAATTTCAACTGAAGACATTTGCTAGGGGTGGCGACTGTTTTGGCAACAATCGGTTTTGTAATACAAGCAAACTGTAATTTAAAAGGAGACTGTAACTATAGCTATAAATAAAAGTTTCCTTTTAAAGCATAGTTTGCTTGTATTAGTTTCTACATAAACCGATTGGTGCTCTTAATAATCTTCCGTTGAAATTGTCCATTGTTTTTATACTTATAAAATAAATAAAATTCTTGTAAAATAAATCATTAAATTTTATGAAATAAATAAAAACTTGTAAAATAAAAAACAACTCTTGTAAAATAAAAAAATAATCAAAAGAAATAAAAAACATAACTCGTGTAAAATTAAAACAAAAACAAAAAACGTTAATTTTCATCCGCCCTTTTGCGTCGGGACCTACCGCCATCTCTGTCATAAGCAGTCCTCAGCCACGATTTTATGACTTGCTCAACATTGTCTAATAATGCATTAGAATATATGGGATTTTTTCTAACTGATACTAAAAAAAACAAACTGCAAAAATAAAGAAAATACACAATTAAGAAAATATTACCAAGGATCAGATTGATGAAATTTCTCAATTCCTTTAATCCGTTTTTATTGTTCCGGCCAGTCCAATTAGAGTTGACCGCCAGTTGGTTGGAAATGAGTTTGGTCAAAATTTTTCGAGTCGTCTCCCCAACATCTTTTCCTCCAACACAAGATAACCATTTACACTAAAAACATAATAAATGTAAATTATATTTGTATACAAGAAAAAAAAAAATGGAAAAGATTTTATTACCGAACACTTTAAATAGCAGAATGAAAGAGAAAAAGAACCATAATTTTAGTTAACAAAATTGTCACTGATCAATTTTAAGTGTAATTAAACAGTTTACTATGATTACAAAGTTTCAAATAAAATTGTGGCTTGAAGATGTTAAAATACCATCGAGATAGTTTATTTCGATGAAAAGTCCGAATATTTTTAATAAGGATTAGTTATCTTATTTTACTTTGTACATTTATACTTACAGCTTCTGAGAATTTAGTCTGGTCACTTAGTTCTTCATTAAAAGTTTCCAAATCTGCAAAAGTAGTCAATTGAATAATTTCAGTAGGTATGTCATTTGGGGCGGCCTGCCTTCCACAAACTCCAATGAGAAAGTTTATGTTTTCTTTTATTATGGCCAGCTGCTCGAACATTTCCGTGAGTACCCCTAAAAAAAGTTTTATTTAGGAAATATACTTATATTAATTTGGGATTATTTCTGAATTTTTATATATACATATTAAATTAGGATAATTTCTGAATTTTTTTAACGTTCCAATGGTTATAACATTAAAATGTAATGGAAATTTTCATAGGTATAATAGAATATCATATTACTTTTATTATCCAAACATTGGACGCATCTTTCCCCTTTTCCTTCCCTTTCCTTGTGTGTTGAGAGACTTACTCTGTCCTGCACATTAGTTAATTTTCTGTTATGCAGATTAATGGTGGTTACTGCTACTGCTTGGGTTTTTTTCTTAGGGGCAGGTATTTTGGGAATAGGCGGAGTGTCCTCAATGTCACTAAGACTATCTACAAAATCCAAATGTGTTTTTTTCATAATATTACGTTTTTTTCTCTTTTCATCATCTGATGAATCCTCTACTTGAGAATGTTCTTCCAAATTTTTTAACATCTTTCTTGCTTTCTCATAACTGTCTGTAATATATAAGTAATTTGAAACATGTGAATTGGTATTTTATTATTTATAATAGGGTTTCAGTTTAAGTATCGTTATCAAAATTAGGAATATACTTTAGAGGTGACAGTTTCCTTCAACAGAAATAATTCAAAACTAATTTAATAAATACCTAAGAGAAAAACTTACCAGTTTTATATTTTACTATGATTGGACAGGTATCACAATCATTAATTTTCAAAATGTTGTGGTCCTTGATGGCTTTGTCTCTGGTGCTGTCATTTTTAAAGTATTTTGGCCAATAGCAATAAATATTGCCATCCAGCTCGAATATCCAGCTACTCGAAATAATTCCAATTATGGGACATTGCCCTTCGTCCTCAGGGAATTCCACTACAACATATCTAAAACACAAAATTAAAAATTAAGAAAAAACAAAACAAAAACCATCTTGCAATCTAAATTTATTAATAGAAATGCAATAAATTAACAAACTAAATTTAATAAACCCAATTATTTCTATACCACGCTACTTTCCCCTAATAATTAAAAATGTACAACCACTTATGCAAATCACTTCCACATAATACCATAACTTGTCAGATGTAATATATTTATGGGGTCAAGGTATATTTCCACAATTTTATTACCTTTTTTTCAATTTCGCCAGTGTATTTAGTAGTAACAAAAGCAGAAGTAGTATGTAATTATTCTCAAAAACTTGCTGTGAGGTGATGCAACTTAAATATATTCTCAATGATTTAATTAGTTAGTACTTGTGAGTGAATTCAAAAAACAAAAAAAAAACCTTTTTTTAACAATGTCAAACTAGAACTAAAACGTGTAGTATTCAATCTAAAGCCAACAATATATACATAATAAATTTTAATATATAAAAGTATGTATCTAATCAAAATGATTTAATGGACACACAATATATGTTTCTGTCATTTTTAACAACAAACCTTTAAATTTGATGTCTTTCGCAGAATGTGTATATTCAACTATGTCACCTTCAATGCTATTTATTGAAACTTCATAAAGGTGAATGATATCACTAGCTGTTGGATAATCTAAAAACGGCTTTATTTTTTGTAAATGGCGGCCTTTAAAGTATATTTTATTATTTTTTTCAAATATTGACTGGATATATAAAATTGTTGAATCATTGTCGTTTATGAAAGCACAATTATTACCCGAATCTATTGTCCACACAGTGTTGTTGACACAAGTTTTCCTTAAAAATTTTATATTTTCAGTAGATCCTTCAGATACATATATATTTTTTTTATATACACCAGTGTGAATTGGTTTCCTTCCCTCCAAAATTCTATTCACCACTTGCTGTAAACAATGATTAGATTTACGTAGTGAGGTTTTCAAGAAATAAAGATGGTTTTCAAATGGAAAGCAACTAATATCATTTAATGATTCAAATTTTTGAGCATCTGAAGCTAGATGTATTAATGAATGAACATTATACACACAGAACTCTTTACCTTATATTTGTATAGCATTTTTTACAAAACTTATTAGTAACTTATTCGCATATTCATTATAAAATGAATTCAAGTCTTTATTCAATAAAATTGTCACTGCATATTTTAATAACATTAAATTACAGAACATATGCTCAGGTAAAATATCGTAGAGAAGAGGAGACACATACAAAATAAACTGCCTTAATTCTGATGCCTTCCAATAATCTAAATACTGTAAAGACCTTGGTTTACGATTAAATTCAATTGGCCAACAATTTCCTAGTTCTTTAATTTTCTTCTCTAATAAATTATATTTCTCAATATTTAAACGTACTGATCGATTACCACTTTTCCAAATAAAAAGCATTTTTCTGACAACCCCTAAGCATATGCAATGCATATAATCTATTGGAAACATTGAAACCATTTTAATATTTAAAATTGTTGCCAATGGTGTTAGACCTTTGTAATATTTTCTATATGCATTGCGTAGTTCATCATCATCGCTTTCAGATGAATCAGTTTCATAATTTAAATAATAATTAATTTTATCCCAGTCGGTATCTAATCGTAAATTTGCCTGTAGGTTACAAAAAGCTAGAGTTCCATTTTCCTTTCTGCCTTCAACAACACATTTATCACAACCATATTTTGCAGTATGTCCTACAACATTTTTTATAAAAACTCGAGCTGGATAGTCACAAATAAATGCTCTGACAATGATATTTAGTTTAGTTGTGTTAATCATAATACCATTTTCTATATATCTATTCAGCTCATCAACAAAATCGATAAAAAAACAATTTAATGGGGGTTTACTCTTGCCTGAAAATATAGCAACCACAAATGGAGGTTCATCTTTGTACTCTAATATACGGCACAATATAGGCCAAAATGATTCTTTGGAACTTTTATGGATTGGAAGTCCATCTATATTAAATATTAAATTATAATCAATATACTGTGTGTCATTATATTTATTGTAAACTTGTTTGATATAGAGAAAGTAAAAGTTGAAAAGTCTTTTGGTAGGTAGAGAGGGGGTAAACGTCAAACCACGTCGGGCGGCTCCGAGAATTTCACAGTAATGTTTACCTTCCAGTGTCGTTCCATAGAATAAGTAATTTTAAATTGTTATCGGCGGAACCGGACAATCGCATGTATTAATGGATTATAAATAATTATTAAACATGTATTATAATATTCAAATTATAATTTTACAAAATTTCAGCAGCTATTCACAATTTATTAAACTATTTACTCGAAATTGTTATTAACATCTATAAAATAATTTTGTACGCCAATGTATCGCGTCCACTTCGGTGAGATCCGGTGCCAACCTGTCAATTTATGTGTATAAAGTGGGAGAACTGGCAAAAGCATTTCCAACTTTTACTTCTGTTCTACCAGTTTCAATCCCAAAGTAATAAAAATTGCCATCACCCATAACCCTTCTACAGCTTTTTGAAGGTGTATTTAATAATGTTCTTGCATCTAAAGGAAGGCTGTTTAAATCAGGTGACGTATTTAACCATTTTAAAAGCTGAGTAAGGGCTGTATGAGTAACGTTGTTATTTAAGGACCACTCTTTTAAGAATTCCTTTGAGCTTTGAACTTGTTGTCCTTGTTGATTTAAGTTATTAAAATCTGAATCAGAGGTTGAAGGAATATAACTATTTGAATTTGAACTATCTGAATCTGAACTATCTGAATCAGAACTAATTAATACTGAATCATTGTTATCATTCGAGTTAGATGTTCTATTTAAATCATTGAGAATACCACCATAGTTTGCATTACTACTACTACTACTGCTGCTGCTGGTAATTTTACTACTACTGGGAATATTGACCAAATGATGACTTTCACTACTTATCATTTCACTAGAATTTAGTATGCCAGCTTCAATCTCAAGTGTAGAAATTATACTAGAAGCTGTTTTTTTGGCAGCTCTTCGTAACTGCCTCGCCGTTTTTCTTTTAAAAAAGTTTCTGTATACAACAAAAAAAGGTATTTTTTAAAACTATTGAGTAATTTTGCAACCCCGAAACACGAAAATAAAAGATTTTTAATAACAAATGGAAATAAAATAATCTACTTACTTTTTAATATCCTGGCTCATTGTCGAAATCACAGACTCGAAATTAATAGGTAACTAAAATTGTCTTAAACTTAAAACTGCATTAAACAAACACCGACCAGAGGTCAAGAAAAAATCATGAAAAATTGAGGTTATTGTTTCTTATTAGGCATTCCAAACTGAATGACTACCAGTGGGTTTTGACCAATGAACTGGAGTGGGGTAGAATGCTTGTCAATAGGCTTGAGATGCGACTCTATGGGCAAAGACAGGTTATTTTTCATCTCACTCGGAAGTATTTATAACAACCATTTTCTATTTCACTTTGTTATTGTCTGATCCACCAGCTTGTGGATTGAACAATAACAATATGAAACAGAAAATGGTTATTATAAATACTCCCGAGTGAGATGAGAAATAAAAATGGCTGCGCCCATAGAGTCGCATCTTGTTTTATGATACAATAATGCACATTGGCTTTCTACCCCACTCCAGTTCATTGGTTTTGACAGGTTATGATGTGGCAAAGTTATGGCAACGCTGTAGGTCTGGTGATTTGACAAGGTGAGTGAAATAGATAGTTACATAGATTGATCATCCCTATTTTTTAAAATAAACATAAGCTTATGTCTTGAAGTAAAAATATAAGCAATTATTATTTTTTAAATATCTAAAGTCTGAAAATTGGTTTTAAAACACATTTTTGCTAAACTGATTCAAATTAATAAATATTTGCCAGGCAATATGGCTGCTCGCAAACGACCAGCTTTGAGCAATGTATTTAACATATATGTATCATTGACCCTGTTAATGACAACATGACAACAGGGTTGCCATATCTAAACTGTCAGTACCCACTGGTAGCCATTTGGACAGGTCGTTGGAATGCCTAATTGGAATTAGGCATTCCAACGACCTGTCAAACAATAGGTACCAGTGGGAAATTCTTGTAGATTTAAGGGGGGTAGCGACATAGTCTTGCAACTTGGACGCTATTTTTATTCGAAGTAGTACTCGCCAAGCCTGCCAATTTATGAAGAAATGTATAGGTGGGTTTTTTAAATATTATTTTTATTGTGTTTGACATAAAATATTTAAATGTAATCCATTATTCATGATTTTACGTAAAGTAGATAGAATACACCATATGTCGCCACCCTTAGATATACCAAACCTGCCCACTGGTAATTCATTTGTTTGGAATGCCTAATTGGCTCAGATAAATAAATAAATAATAGATACAGCCCTATCATGCAATATTTGTAACCAGCATCTCCTCTCACTATACAGCAGTGGTTACACGACTTGATTGGATATTCGCTATTTTGGTTACACACCTGATTGGTTAGCAAAAAATTGACAGGACTACGTTAGTTAGGTTAGTTATTTTATGGTTATTTTGTGGTTCATTTTGAGTTTATTTCGTACTTTAATTGAAAAATTTTTGTGGTTTAAGTTATTTTAGTGCATTTAATTGCTTAAAAATGCAAGTGAATTGTATTGTGTGCTCGAGAAAGTATCTCAAGTTCAGTTCGATAACGTTTCATAGGTAAGTAAATAAAAACCATTACCGTTGCATCACACTTTTTTGAGGGGTATCATAATTCAAAATAAGGTTTAAACAACAACAATTTATTTTAAAGTTTAAAATAACATTCAACGTCGAATTTCGAATTATTTTATTGTGCCTGTGTTTAATAACTTTGAATTTATTAATAGGCTATCTTTAAATTAAAGTAATATTGTTATGCACACTGTACATTAAAGAAGGCTCTAGTGGCATTTACTTTAGTTATTAAATCTTAGTATTGCTTCATTTTAATGACAAAATATATTGTTAGAACACCATAGTTATTTTAAAGTATACTATGTTGCATTCTGTATTACATGAAATCCTATATACCTACCTATATGAATAAGAAAACACTATTTATACCTATTTAGGTTTCCAAAAGATCCTCAAACTAGATATATGTGGATGAAGAGTTTGGGTGTACGTGAGGATGAAGAGTGTATTCAGTTGAATTTGTTCAAGACATTTCTGCCTTTGCTAAGTCTCCAGGAGGAAAAATGTTTTTAATGAAAGGAGTAATGCCCTTATTTTACTCACATCCTGAAGCTGTTCCTCAACTGGAAACTATGTCACATTCTAAACCTTCTACATCTGAAACTAAGTGAGTATTTGAACAAAAACTATAAATAATAAAAATGTTTTTTTGTCTTTGTTTAATTAATTTGAATATTCTAAGTACGGGAACCAATAAATTTTGTAATTTTTTAATTACCTATTCATGTTTTTTTAATAACACAATAATATATGTAATTATTATGATATGTTTTCTTATTGTCTAAATTAAAATAGGTTTCATTTATCTCAAGTGAATGTATATTATATTTACTTATTATACAGGGTGGCTCACGCTCAACGGGACGGAGCTTTATGGGAAAACGACCAAAGATATAAAAAATTCGTTTGGGAGGAATACGTAGGTTACAGACGGCTACAATTTAAAATTTGTTAGATGTATACAGGATGTCCCACATAAGAGAAAATATACAAAGTTATATTATTTTTAATGGAACACCCTGTTTTTTATTTTAGAATTAAAAACTACATCAAAAATAATGTCAGTTAACTAAAGGTTCCCTATTACTATTATTATTAGTTTTCGATTTATTTGAGTTTTTAAGGAAAAAAAGTCTCCCAGAAATTAATTGTTTACTCTTGTTTGAATAATTTTTAATGAACTAATTTTTTTTTTCTTATGTGGGACATCCTGTATACATCTAACAAATTTTAAATTGTAGCCGTCTGTAACCTACGTATTCCTCTCAAACGAATTTTTTATATCTTTGGTCGTTTTCCCATAAAGCTCCGTCCCGTTGAGCGTGAGCCACCCTGTATAGTTACACGTCACATAATTAATTTAATTTGTAAATTGTGTAGTAGGAAAATGGTTGCCAGTATCGCATCATCCTGGAAATATCTAATTCGTATTCTTGGAGACTTGTCTCGATTCTGCTTACGATCCTTTAAGTCTTTCAAAGTCATCCGTTTTTTCCACAGGTACAGTCTGAAGAACATCTAAAGCATCCCCTTGAAAGGCGATGGTCACATTTACTGACTTTTCTCGTTCAAACGTCCACGACGAGATTAAAAAATAATTGGGCAGTATAAGAACCGATAATTGGATCAATCTCTTAGGGCTAAGACACGCTAAGATACTTCTGGGTGAATATAACCAGGAAACCATGGCAGGAAACATCGGAAGCCTGTGTGAGATCTGTATACCCATTTATAAATGGTAATGTTAGTACCCGTGACGCCATCTATGTTTTCTTAATATAAGTGTTTCTCCTTATATCACAGTCATCTGTAGTCTGTGACCCCGTAGGATTATAGATCGTACGTAGATGCCGCCACGAGTACTAAATAAGAGTCAGATGCGCATTGTCTCGTATTACAAGTTCGTATTTCATCTTGAGTTTTGTCTTGTATTGTAACCATTACTGAATTACTGTGTTTATCAGAATACTAGAGAATAAAAGCTTACAACAAGGTGTTGTTTTATTGAGTAGTGTATAAATAAGGCATACATCACAGCCTGCATCTGCCTGAGCAAGAACAGGCTTCGTATTGTAACAGGGATCCTTACCGGGCATTATCGACTTAGAGGACACCTTAGTAAACTGAGAGTAGTAGAGGATAGTGAGTGCAGATTCTGTGAGGAGGAGGACGAAACCTCCATTCACATTCTAACTGAATGTGCAGTACTCCAGAATCCAAGGGCACTATACCTAGTAGGAGGATACCAAATGGAAAAGAGAGAGAGATTTACCTAACACGAAGCCACTCCAAATCCTACACTTCCTTGGAATAAATATTTTAGGTCGCAGTGTATTAACACCCCATTCCTAATAACATCTCAAGTGAATGTATATTATATTTACTTATCACGTCTCATAATTAATTTAATTTGTAAATTGTGTGGTAGGAAAATTGTTGGGTTTCATTTATCTGTAGTTAATGAATATTAGTTTTAGTTATCTAGGTACCTGTCACATAATTATTTGATTTATAAATTATGTGAAAGGAAAATTGTTGGCAACTAAATAATTATTATTATTATAATCACCCCATTATCCATTATTAATTGTTATTAAACCAAATGAGTACAATAACACAACGTCTCTAAAAAATTGCTTAACGTTGTTCTATTTCTAACTGACAAGAATTCATCGAAATTAAGTTTTATTATTTAAAATATTGTGTATTAGAAAACCTTGGCAATATTTTAAAACGGTAATTATGAACTTATCATTTATTACATAAGTATCGCTTTATTCTAAACTGTTATTATAACATTTGTCTTTGTTTTGTTTTCCAGATCTAACCCAACTATTTAATAAAATGAATTACAATTGTTTTTTTAACCCTACTTTCCCAATTATTAAAAACCATAAATATTTTGTGCACAAAATTTAATCAATTTAAAAGGGACTAACAATAAACAGATACTTTATTATATTTTTTATTACATATATAAGCGGTACTCGTAACAAATCAATAAAAATAATTTACAAAAGAATCGATATTATTAAAAAATATTGATACAGAAATTTAGAATTTATAAAACCTATCATTGCAACGTTTATTCAAATTGTGTATAAAAATAATGTATGTTTTTAATTTAAAAAATATATGTATTGGTCGACTGAAAAATTAATTTTTGACGGTTTTCTATAAACATCTCATATTAGAAACATTGATCCATTGAAATATCTTAAAACTATAATATAAATCAAAAGCATTTCTATTGACATTTATTTGATACGCTACTGGATAATAAAACTAACAAACCCCGCTCTTCCCCTCCTAACAACTGGCTTGTATATGTTGCTTTCAAACAAACGCAATGTAAATTTTTGACATTCAGTTATCTATTATTATTTATTTATCTGAGCTAATTGGAGGGATAATAAAACGTCAATCGTCAATACGTCAATAAGCACCAGTGCTACCAACACTTATTTTTGAATTATATTTGCAAGGGCTACCATCCCAAATTTGTAACTGACGTCAACGTGCGGGCCGGGCCGCAACTGAAGAATTTTTAATGTACCTTTGCATTACAATTCAGCAGCGGAAAATTTAAGTTAATATTATTAAGGCCCTTAATAAACAAGTATACAATTCGCCTAAAGACTAGAACCGCTTAAACATTATCATCGCTATTATGGCGGCCAGCCGCTGCCGCTTGTGTGCCAACGATTGCAACGTCGGCCCGCTGTTTGTGCTCAAATTCATGTTTGCTGGGTGTGTATGTGTGTATGTGTGTATATGTGTATGTGTGTATGTGTGTATGTGTGTATGTGTGTATGTGTGTATGTGTGTATGTGTGTATGTGTGTATGTGTGTATGTGTGTATGTGTGTATGTGTGTATGTGTGTATGTGTGTATGTATGTATGTGTGTATGTGTGTATGTGTGTATGTGTGTATGTGTGTATGTGTGTATGTGTGTATGTGTGTATGTGTGTATGTGTGTATGTGTGTATGTGTGTATGTGTGTATGTGTGTATGTGTGTATGTGTGTATGTGTGTATGTGTGTATGTGTGTATGTGTGTATGTGTGTATGTGTGTATGTGTGTATGTGTGTATGTGTGTATGTGTGTATGTGTTTGTGTCTGTGTCTGTGTCTGTGTCTGTGTGTGGGTGCGTGCGTGCGTGCGTGCGTGCGTGCGTGCGTGTGTGCGTGTGTGTGTGTGTGTGTGTGTGTGTGTGTGTGTGTGTGTGTGTGTGTGTGTCGCATAACTCACGAACCGATACACAGAAAAACACCAAATTTCAAACTTAAGCTTTGTTCCAGCGTCCAATGTGCTGATTAGATTTTGGGCAGTGTCGGAACATCTGGGGGGTACTTTATAGGTGGTCATTTTTATATTTTATGGAATATATCTGTTATTTACGTTTGGGGAAGAAAATTCTTCAAATAAAAGTTACTTCTTATATTATTATCTAAAATTATTCTATACAAAATTTTCCTAAAATGGTCTGTATTCGAGAAATTTGACAAAATGTAAAAAAATATTTTTTTATAAAAATTGTTCAAACAAAAGTTGTTTGTAATATAATTCTCTATAATTTTTATCCCATACATAATTTCTCTGAAATGGACCGTATTCGAGATATTTGAGAAAATGTGTAAATTTTGAAATTTGAAGAAAACTCAAAAACGGATAAAGACAAAGATAAAGAAAAAGACATTAAATTTTAAACTTAAGTTTTATTTCGGCCTGACGTGAAATGATTAGATTTTGGACAAAGTCGGAACATCTGGGGGGTACTTTATAAGGGGCCGTTTTTATATTTTATGGAATATATCTGTTATTTATGTTTGGAGAAAGAAATTGTTCAAATAAAAGTTATTTATAATATTATCTATAATTTTTCCTTTGTCAAAATTTCCTGAAATGGTCCGTATTCGAGAAATTTGACAAAATGTGCAAAATTTTGATTTTTATGAAAATTGTTGAAATAAAAGTTGTTTGCGATATCGATCTCTATAATTTTTGTTTATACATGATTTTTCTAAAATGGACCGTAATGAAAAAGTGCTAAATTTAAATTTTTCAGTATTTTAGTTTTCAATGAATATCTATAGAAAAATGTTTCGAGGTAGATGTATGTGGACAATGTATATATTTAGTTTATCCTCTAAACATTAATAGAGATGCTGTAATAGGTTGTACAAAATAACCGGAAAAAGCCTATAATAACTAGATAGGAAAGTCATGTGTTGGACACATCAGATTTTTGTTCTAACCGTCTAAGTTTTATTTGACATTTGTTTTTAAATTAGCTGAATGTTGAATCTGCTTTCACAAATCCAGGATTCATGTTAAACACATACAAACGATTCAGAAATAGAAATATAATTCAGAATAGTTTACTGTATTGTTTCTAGCGTTCCATTAGGTCTTTTCCTTTGCATCCACACATTGCGTTCGGTCTGCCAAGTTCCTTTAACTCCTTTAACACTTTTAACTCCAAACGACCCTTTTACCGTTAGGTTTAGTCCGATTAGTGACAGTTTAACACGCTTAAATGTCATTTAAAAGCACCCTAAAATTTGTCCCGCTCCAGCCCCTGACTGACCGAACTCGCCTAGAGTGTAGCACTGAACTACGTCATTTCTGAAAATATCGTTCCATCCATACAATTTGTATAAATGGAACGATATTTTCAGAAGTGGTGTAGCTCAGTGCTACACTTTCGATGCAAAGGAAAAGACCTAATATAACTGTAACGGTTCAGTGGTTATAGTTCACAGAATCACCCCAATTGCTTCAAACTCTAGAATTACCGAACGCAACATCAATTATGCCATATTGTCAAAACTGTCAATCGTCGACACTGTCAATTGTCAATGTGTTTTAAACATGTTTTTTTTTTCTGAACGGCCACATTTTTCTTTTTGCTAGTTTTTTATTTACATTACATTGGTAGTGAGTGTTTTGCATTTATCTTTCATCATATTATCATCATGGATTTGGGGATGCTAAATGGTAATGCATCTTGCCATTTGCTTGTACATTACGTTTACTGTACCTGTTTGTTCTATACTAAAATTTAATAATTCCAACGTAGAAAATGTTTCATTTTCCTATGGTGGACTGCAGCAGGACGTTTTGGTGAAGCGTTATTTATGCTTTGAAAACAATTTTGATGTAAGTGCTTTTTTTCTATAACATTTATAATGTAAAGTTTAATGGTGTCACATTAAGTTCTAATTTAATAGTTGTGGTACCTGGACCGAGAGTAGATTAAACACACTCAAATCTCAGTATAATGAATAATTAATTCCTCAAACTATAAACCATTTACAAAATCATTATAACTATATTGATAATGCAATACCATCTCTCACATATACTGAAAACAACAACCTTTTTTGTCGATAAAGGATGAATAGCACCAGTTTCCACAATAACAAAATATAATGCAATAAAAATAATATCCTACAGCTTTGTTGATTGACTAGGTATATTATGTAGGTAGTCAATAAATGCATTTGGTGGAATCCAAACTATGTTCGGGAATTATATTTAGAAAATACTCTGGTGCTCTTGTAGTTTATGGTCTTTTTAATGTTCATGTCTGCACCACTCTACTGATATCTAGAATTTGAATGTTATTTTCCGAAGAGACTACACAGTACATGTAATATATTTATTATTTCACGTAAAATCCATCTGGCAAGGTCACAAATATATGAATGGAGGGCTATTAAGTGAGTGTGTATATCTATAGAAATTTAGGACTTTCTCATACTAAATTTAAGAGTTAGTTTTGGTTCAAACAGAATTGTCCATTCAAATTCTCAAATACAGTGGATGAATTCATTTTTCAAGAACATGTTGTGAGGTTATAACAACCTCTTATCTGATGAGTGTAATTCAGAGATTCTGAACTAGTTTCCAAAAGAACGAACCTAAACAAACCTAAAGTAATCTAACATACATTTGAGTTATCGTGTTGCCAAGTTGTAATCATTGTATCTGCCCCACTACACATCAACTACTTTAAAAATATTTTTATTTTAAAAATTTATATCCTTTTACCAAAATGGTTAAACATTTCAGTGTTTTCTTAGAAAATTTTATAAAAATTAATTGATTTAGGTATATTACATTAGTTTTTAAAAAATTTAGTAAGAAAAGTTTTCGAGATATCTTGAAATAAATGAATAGAATAGAGTTTTATTGTCTGTCACTACAATAAATGGTTAACAGCAGTTCACAACAAAATATAACTTAATTCTAACTTGCTAATGTAGCATACATTCACTTCACACAAACACCAACACATTGCATTGCTTGTGTACATGAAAGGCTTCAAGAGTGTTAATTAAGCACATTTTTGATTGTAAATATCTTGTTTCACACAGTCAAAAAATTTAATTGTTCTTATTTATGTAAAAGACACTTTAATTAACCTTATATTTCAATTTTATTGAATTCTTAAGAAAAGTCGTTTTACGAGTGAACTACCTTAACGAAACTAGAATCTTTTGGTATACCATCTCAGCTGGTGAAATGGTTTACAAGTTTTTTGAGATTGAAGTCAGTAAATTTAAATCGATAGTAATAGATCAAAGATTAATTAGGGTTTCTTCAGGAATATCACATGGCTTTCATTGTTCACCACTCTTATTTAATATATTTATTAACGATATAATAGAATGCTTTAAACATTATGAGTTTATAATGTTCATAGATGACCTAAAGTTGTATAGACCAATTTACTCATCTAATGATCAATCCTTCATTCAAAATGATTTTGACAATTTAGTTAAACAGTACAAACTTAATAACTTAAAGTTGAATGTTAATAAATGTTGTTTTATAAGCTTCTTTAAAGGAAACAAAAAATGCAACTCACAATATTACATTAATGATAAGCCACTATCTTGTGTTAACTCAGTCAAAGATTGAGGAGTTATTTTAGATGAACAATTAAGATTTTTTGAACATATAAATTCAATCTCAATAAAATTATCCCAATGTTTAGGGTTAATATTGCGTAACTGTTCTGATTTCTCTCTAGAAACATTGGTTGTACCTCAGTTGGAGTATGCTTCTATAATGTGGTTGCCACAATATCATATACACTGTCTAGCAGTGGAAAGAATGCAAAATAAATTTCTAAATTAAATATTTAGGTAACTGATCAAATTATAGTAGGATTTTTAATGAATACGAGATGACTTAACAGGATAGTTATATCAGATTAGAATTTAATCTATAGATTATTAAATGGTCTAATCATATACTTGGAACTCTTAGAAATGATTTCTTTCAATATTCCTAATATAGTCCTTAGGCAATTAAATATGTTCCATTTCACAATACAAACTATGGTATGCATTTACCTATTAAAAGAACATTGAGGGTAATAAATCAATTGAATTTTGAGGTTCCAGGCATTTCTTTTAATAAATTTAAGGCAATTTCTAGGAACACACTGGAGTAAAAATTAAATATAGACAGATTTACACTGCTTAAAATGTATTTGCTAATCTAAAACGTATTTGACTTTAATTATAATTTTAACTTTTTTCTTCTTACTTGTATTTTTAATTTACAATTATTTGTATCGTTTATATGTGTTTTGCTTTGTAATGGGGTTGATCCCATTTAAATAAACATATGATCTCTTAATTTATATTTAAAGGTATCAAATGAGGCGAAATTTGTAATGGTAACTCATTAAAAGTCGCTTAAAAAATACTGAATTTTGGGGCTGTTTACTTGCAAACTGGTGGAACATGAAAATTAGATTTATTTCTTGTGTTATAGTTATTATAGTCAAAGTTGTAATTGATTTTATCAAGCATACTAAAATGAGGATATGTAATGCTTGGCATATACTCTTCACAGTATAACAGATCACCCTCCCCCCCTTAACCCTCATTTTCAATCAATCAGATTTTTATAAAGCTTGATTTTTCAAAATCAATAGGCTTCATCCCTTTACAAAGATTTTTCCTGAAGAATTCAATTTGATATCATTTTCTATTTCTGAGTTAGGATTTTTTATTAATATTTTAATGCTCCCTTATCGTCCCAGTTTTATTTAAATTTTTTTCAGAATTAATAGGATCCGTTTCCTTATAGAGCTTGATTTTTACTAAAAATTTCATGTTATCGCCTTTGGTTTTTTATTTTTTGATTTTTTTTTTTAATAAATAGGTTTTATCTCCTTATAGAGCTTGATTTTTGTTAAAAATTAAAATTTAAAGTTATTGTTCATTTTTAAGTTAGGTTTTTTAATAATTCAACCCCCCTTTAATCCCCTATTTTTATTCAATTTTTTTTTCAGAATGAATCAGCTTCATCTTTTTATATTTACTAAAAATTTAATATCATTCATTTTTGATTTGATTTTTTAAAAATTTCAACCCCCTTAAGCCTCCCATTTTAAATCAGATTTTTTTTTTAAATCAAAAGGCTTCTTCCCCTTATAGAGCTTGATTTTTGCTAAACATTTCAAGTTGATATTATTGTACATTTTTGAGTTGGGGGTTTTTAATAATTCAAACACCCTTTAACCTCCCATTTTTATTCAAATTTTTTTCAGAATGAATAAGCTTCATCTTCTTATATAGCTTGATTTTTACTAAACATGTCTTGTTGATATTGCTTTTCCTTGTTAATTTATGATTTTTTTTTTTAAATTTCAACCTTCACTTAACCCCCTATTTTTAATCAAATTTTTTGTTTAAATCAGTATTCAGTATGCTTTGTCCTATTGTAGACCGTAGAGCTTGATTTTTCCTGAAAATTTTAAGTTGATATTGTTTTTCGTTTTTGTTTTATGATTTTTTTTAAGTTTCAATCCCACTTTAACCTCCCCATTTTTAATCAAATTTTTTATAGATATTGATTTTTCCTGAAAGTTTTTCGTTTTCAACTTATCGTGCTGACAAAAAACGTGACATGGGACGAACGGACATTTTTAAAAGTTGTTTAAAATTTGATAAGAAGGATTTTGGTGCCATTTTTTTTATATTTTGATGAATATTAAAAATGTTGGTTTCTTGAAAGTAAATTTATAATACTTTTCACAGACTACTATGTAAAGAGTATAATAAGAGTGAACCAGTCCATATTTAATTTTATAAATGAATGTTAAAGTTAAGTAAAGAAAATAGTTTTTAATAGAAAGCCATTGTAAATTATTACTATATTTATTTTATCTTTTATTTATTTATTCCAAGTAAGAAAATACAAATGCAAATGAGATACATCACAATATTAATAATCACAGTGTATGTGTAATTGAGCTCGAGCTTACGCTATAATATGAGAGCTCTTCAGGCCAACATAAATTATTTAGAAATATAGGAAACAACAAAAATAGAATTATAAAAAAACATTATTAACATGTAGACAGAAGAAGAATTACAAGATATCTAATCTATTCGTTATTATTATTTAGAAAAGGAGGTTTCCTTTTATAAAGTACCAATGTTATTATTATTACACGACAATAATATCTTCATTGCTCTATTTTGTAATTTCTGATTAAGTAAATACACAATAAGTGAAATGAGGCAAAATTATATTGTTATATAAAAGTATCAATGATCATTTATTAAAATATTTTAAGCACCGGTACAAGCAGTTTATTTTAAATGCTACTGTTTTAGTTATATAGTTTGCATGATATTTAAAAACATAACATATTATGGTCAATTATTACTCAGGAATTTTATTTTTTTACAACTTCAATAACATCATTTTCAACACTAATTTTCATAAGTAAAATATTGATTAATCTTACTCGTTATTTTTGTAGATTTTATCCACGATATTATAGTGGTTGTCCTGAGCGAGGCTTCTTGGTAACCGAAGGGCAGATGGCTACTCCTGTTAGGGCCTACCATAGTCATACTACCATGCACTGCAAACACGGAAATCTAGGTTAGTTTGTCTAAAACACTCAATTATTTTTACTTAAACAATTGAGGGGCCTAGAATAAAAGGGGTATAAGTGCACTTTTAATTATTTTGAGATATTTGCATTTAAAGTCAAACAACATTTGAAAATTCCTAAAAAGAGTTAGGATATTTATTTAAAATTTATTATTTCCTTAATACATAATAAATTTTAACATTATAACAAGATAAATAAAAACTTTTTCAGAAATGTGCTAAAACTTAAAAAAAGTACTTATACCCTTTTAATACCAACTTTTTTATTTCCAAAATTTACAAAAAAAAAATTAGTACACAAATAGGCATATTTATTTTAAAGAAATACAAAAACTTAAATATTACTACTATTCGTCATCGGAGTACAAAATAAAGTCAACATCATTTTCATTATTTTCTTCTTGTGTGTCATCTTGTGGTTCTACTTCAGCTATGGCTACTTCGTCAGTTTGGTTTTTGTTCCTGTTATCTTTGGTTTTATTGTTTCCACTTTTCTCTTTTTTCTCGTGTTGTATACTGTTATAATATTCATGATATTTTGGAGGAACGTATTCCAAAAGAGTCTGCAAATTTTTCCACTTCAGCTCGTTTATTTTTAAACTATCTCTGTTTAACTGATCAAACGTGTCCTTTAATGTCAACTTTGGTCTTCCTGCTGCTTTACCAGGACATAAGCATTTGTTGAAAGGAAATTCTGGGTCCAGAGTAGTTTTATAAAAAAAGCAGAATCTCTCTGATTCCTTTGCAAAAAAGAAATATTGAATTTCTCTCCATTTAATAGCACGTTTTTCTGTATTTTTTTTTGGGTCGCTTATAATATTATTCAAGTTAGAAAAGCTGAAAAAATTTCATGAACCGTAAATTTTTTGCATGAACTCTTTATTAGTTGTCTCCAATGTTCTGGAACAAACACCTGAGGATTCTTTCATTTTACCTTTTCTATAATACCAAAATCTTGATCACACTCCATAAACGTATGGCCTGGTTCCAAAAACTTATGGTGAATTTCTTGAATTCTTGTAGCTTTGACCAAGTACATGAAAAGTTTAGCAATATTTTTGTTTTTATTTTGTCCTCCACAGGAATCGCTATAAGCAATAATCTTTGTGACATTTTGAGGAACTGCATTAGTTATATAATGAATCAGACAGGATCCAATTTCCTGTGAGCCTCGGGAAGCGATGGTTTCGTCCCAAACGTACATGTCGGACTTTCCTGTCACGAGGTTATGTATACAGAAGTTATATGTCCACAGTTGTCTCAAGTAAAAAACTTTTGAGGTGGTTATATGTGGAGTTGGTAAAGCTTGTTGCAGATCAAAACAAATAACAAAAGTATCTGTTGATTCTTTATTTACATTTGAGTCATTTTGTTTTGATTCTCGTGCCTTTTCAGCCTTCCTGTGATGAACTGTCTGCGATAACTTTGCAATATTAACTTTTTCTGCATTATCAGAATTTTTAATATTATTAAAACCATCACACTTACTGCAAGTATCAGAATTTGGACGGTGGAATCTTAAATTAAATTCCGTGTTAAAAATATGTCTGTAATAGGAATGTTTAACAGGATCTAATTTTTTTTCCGTACAGTGTTCAATATACAAATCGTACATTTTTCTAATATTAAGCTCTGGTGATAAATATCGAGTAAAAAAGTTTGCACTTCTAGAGTAATGACTCCTATATTTTGGAAACATTTTAATGTGTTCAATAACCACTTTTCGTTTTTCTGACTCTATTTTTCTACCAGGACCTTGACCCCTGTTATCTTTTTCACAAATACCAACAGCGTTACTTTTTTGACAAACAGTAGTAAACCTTTTGTTACTAATATCAAAGGTTTTAAGAAAAAACATTTTGCAGACCCGCTTATTTATGAGAAAAATTTCAGTACTGAAACTCTTGCCACTATCTTCCACTTTTTTTTCTTTGAACAGGTTTTTTTTTAATACAGGAAGATAGAAATGAGTTTTGCAAATCGTAAGATGATAGAGCATAAAATTTCTATCAGCTTCCAGTACATTTAAATTGCAGTTAAATCGACAACTATGTTGATATAGTGCTAGTTGACGTGGTGGATGAGGTATGCTTCTGTGAGATATATATGCCTTGCCAGCATTTCTAAGAGATTTTTTCTGGTTTACTTTCCATTTACTCACATTCCGTTTCCTCTTTCTTGTTGTTGATGGGGTTTTGTGATCCCCCTCCTCATTTTTTGTGGCCTCTGCATCAATTTCGTGTGTTGGCTCATCGTCCGATGATGATGAATCATTTTCGGGGACGTAATCACTTGCCTCATCTGTTTCGTACGGATCGGCAATATCGGAATCTTAAAGAGAGAAAAAAACCGGAAAAATAAACATAACCTTCAAAAATTATGTTATATAAAGCTTTCTTACCTTCTGCATCCGAATTATTCATTGCAAAATAATAATGAGAACAACCAATAGAATAAACACTCAAATTACTAAAAAAATGTTTACAATAACACGAACCGAACAAACAAAACACACATTTTAATAGCGTATCAATACTTTGTACCTTAAACAATCTGATTTTTATTTGGCACAAAATGGGTACAAGTGACACTTATACCCGTTTTGCACACAGCAAACTGTAGGAATTATTTATATAGTATTTCTACCCGTCAAAAGATGGCAGTCAAAGTCAATATATCACTTGGATTGGTTTTGCACCAAACAAATATCAATTTTAAATTTCTATATATGGGTGATTGTATGAATATTGAGTAATTACTTGAAGTAAATTTGTCAAATCAAATAATAAAAAAATTTTATAGTATCAGTTATTAAAATATGATCAAAAGAAGGGTTGAGTTCTTGTGTGAAGTTGAACCAGCTTAAAAATGCTTAGTTTTTATTTTTTTGATATTTTTTTGTAAAATGGTGTCACGGGAATGACAAATTATACACGGGAATGACAAATTGTATACAGGGGAAGGAAAACTATACAACATGAGATTGATTTTAAATTTTAATTTAATTATTTAAGTTTTTTTTTAATAAAACAAATATTTTGAGACATTTATCAAAAAAAAAAAAAATATATTAATAATAATATGGAAAACAAAATAGGAACTCTGTTAAAAAAAAAACTAATATAGAATAACATCAAAATAATTTAAACTTATGCACTTTCAAATACATCAATTGAACGCGGAAATTTGTAATATATTCTGTGTCCCTTTATTATTAATTTTGGTTCCGGAAGAATTTCAAGTATCTGTTCTTCTTGAACATAAGATACGTCATTTTCTTCTCCAATCTTAAATGTATCTCCATTTACACAATCAGAGAGTCTCAAGAAAGCAACTTTAATTTCATCATCTTGAAAATCTGATTGACACACAGCTACATATCTATAATTTATAGCAAGTTTTTTATTAACACTTTTCAGAGACACTAATACATATTTTCCAGTTTTTGCTCCGGAACTGAAATAAGAACAAGTTGGTACTTCATCATCACTATAAACATCACTAAATTTTAATTTAGAATCGTTTTTTAATAAAGTACTAAGGGGCAAATCTTCATCAGAGCATTCATGTGTCTTTGAAGAAGGGGATACATCTTCATAAGAGATGGATCCTAGATTGTAGTGCTTACAGAAATCTGTACATGTGAAACAAGAAAGACTTCTTAACCAAAGCTTTTTTTGTACAGGTATAACCTGATGCACTTTTAGAGTGCCTTTAAAAGCTAACAGATTTTGTTTACTGATAATAGATGCAAACGTGTCTATATCTTTAGAATTAATTATATAAAAAGATATACCAGGACAGCATTCTTTTAAAACATTAACGAGAGACTCAAAACTAGAAATGTCTTTCCCTTGTGCCACAACTCGATCTGCAGTTCTCTTACAAACGCCACCAATGCCATCAGGAGCTCCCTTGCCGTGACCTGTTTCGTGGTAATTCCATGAAACATTTTTAACTTCTGGAAAATGCTCCATGAAGTGATTAGTAAGGAAAGAGAACATCTGTTTGTTCCTATATTGGGTTGCAGGACTGTCACTTAAAAAGTGGATTGTATCGATTCTATTTTGTGTATATTCTTTTAGGATAGGTTGGAGGTGAGCCCAAATAGCTGCCGGTCCATGATGTAGTGATTCTGACAGAGTACAGTAACTTTTGGTAACAGTGTCTAACCCATCATTGGAGTAAACTACAACAGTGTGCAATGTAATTTGTTGTCTCGCACTTCCAAAATGAAAAGACTGTATTTCTTCCGCATATTTCAAAGAATAATTTTCACTGAAATCACAATGTATTATGATTTCGTTGGCTTTCAACACTTTCTTCAGTACGGAGATAGAGTGATGCTGATGTAAAATTCTGCCTTCATGACTCAAAAATACTGGCAGCTTTTTCATGAAAATAGTTACCAACTCAGCTGCTTTGACTTCTTTGGGTTGCTTTGCGACTTTTCTGGTTTGTTTAACTGTTTGTGTTTTCTTGTCGAAATAGTTCTGCTTTAAGTAAATCCACTGGAAATATTGTAAAAGTTCGCTTTCAATGTACTCTTTAAAATGAGGTTTGGCATTTTCACAATTATTGCATTTACGTAAAAGGCAGTCTGCAGCATATGTGCTACAACATATATCTTTAATTACATCATTGGGAGTTTTCCCAAATACAATTTTATTTATGTACAGACTTTGAACTATTAATTCCATATTGGCATGGATAATACATTTGCAAGTCTCTCTATCGGAAACTCTCATTGGCTTAATATAGAAAGGTCGGGCAAGACAAAAAAATTTGTAACTTATTTTGAAGTTCGGATATGCATGAAGAAACTTTTGGTACAAATTCTTCAACGTGTTTGAAAGAAAACGCTTTTGTTTTGTTACCTTATCTTTTTTTACAAATTATTTTTTACCAGGGCATACCCTACTATTGTCCTCTAGTTCTAAAAAGTCTTTAATTTTTAGTTTAATAATGTCAGTTCTTTGAATATGTTTGCCTTTTTTTCTCTCAAAACTCATTATATTTTTATTGTTGAAATTTGATGATTTTCGAAATTTCATGACTGTAGAAAGTTTTGTTCGCATTTTGTATTTTTCTATTACTTTGCCATCCAACATTTTTTTAAATACTTGTTTCTTTTGATCGCTTTTTAATTCTTGGTAAGTATTTACTAACTGCTGCTGCACTACTTCACCAAATATTAAACTTTTCTTTACTTCTTCAACTTTTGAAGGTTCAATCTGGGATGCATTTAATAACATGTTTACTTTTGTTAGTGGAGTCAAGTTTGAATCAGTAGTCTCATGACTTCTTTGTTGTTTGTTCTTTTGTAGAAGTCTATAGTATTTCTTTTTATATAGTTCAGCCTTCCTTTTCAAATCCTGCATCTTAATCGCTGCTTCTTTCCTTTCCCTGTATCGTTTGATTTTGTTTCTGTTGGCTATTTTTCTGCCAATCTGTCGCTGAAAAGAAACGTCCACGTTTGCCGGCTGGTTTTCTTCATCGGAAGAAATAGGAGGGGTATTTAATTCCAATAAAGACGTTTCTATTTCTGTTTGCTTCTTTTTTAAACGGTAGTTCTTTGAATTTTCCTTCCATTTCTTTCGTATTCGACGTTGTTCCCTGGGGGTCATGTCTTTAACACTTTTCTTAAGATTATTTTGTTTCTGTTTCAAATATTTTTGCCGCTCCTTCTCTTTTTGTTCTTGCCTTTTAACTGGATCTTCCCGTATTTTTCTTCGTCTTTCCCGCTCCCGCTCTCTTTTTTCTCTTAAAATATCTTCCCTCGGTTTCTTTACGCCTTGTCGTTTGTCCTAAACCAAATAAATAAAAGTCAATCTACATTTTTTACTTTTTATTAGATGTTCGTCATTTTCGTGTCAAACGTATCATTCCCGTGTCAAGAAAATTTCACGGGAATGACGACACGGGAATGACATATTCGGCAATATTTATTTAAAAAATATATTAATACAAACAAATTCAACTAAATTTTGCATGTATGAGAGGGACACTACTTTTAGTTCATTTTAAAGTAATTTGTTAAAAAAAAATATATATCTAAAACAAATTTTCACTTACCATGGTAATGACGGACCAGCAGGTTACAACCTTGTTTAAAAGCACAAATTCGCGTCGCACAATTTTGAATACAGCTTGTTCGAATTCGACGACGGCTCTTAGGCAACTGTCGACTTGAACGGAAATAATGGCGTTGTTGTGTTTTCTTAACTCCAAGGTCAAATTCAAAAAAGGCGGTAAAGTGATCAACACGGTAATGACGAGATTTTTAAGGGACAGTCTTTAAAAATTTGTTATTTAAGTATGCCTTAAGTAAATCATGTTTAATTCGTGCTCCAGTAAAATATAAGTATCTCACAGTTGTAAAAAAATATTGTGTTCACTTACTTAAGTTTTTAGCAATATTATGATTACATTAAGTTTTGTTGTCATAGTAGGGACAGCCACGGGAATGACAAACCGGCAGATTTTTTGCGAAAAAAAAAAAAAAGTAATGCGTACTTTTTTCCTTAAATGTAATATATTACCATTAAATATATGTTTAATTGGATAACAAAACATTTAACTGCAACTCTAATTACACATACAATTGATTTTACAGAGCAGGGACATGGAATTACTCAGTATTCATACAATCACCCATATGTAGTTAACTCCAATCCAAGAAAAAGTGCACTTATACCCCTTTTATTCTAGGCCCCTCAATTTATAATAATAATAATAATTTTTTCTTTAACTGTTTAAAATTTGTACATTGTTATAGTATATTACATAACAAGAGTAGTAAGAAGCTAATTACATGCGAGTAGAAAAGTTGCACACGAGCCGCGTTAGCGGCGAGTGTAGTAATTCTACGAGCATGTAATTGCTCTTACAACTCGAGTTATGTACTATACTTTATCTACAACCACATTCATACATTCATAATAAAAAAAGCTTTCATAATCTATAACATTTATTAAATACAATAATTCATTAACATATCATTGATTCTTAGAATAATAATTAACGGTAAAATTTTGGCAATTTTGAATAATTATGGGTTCGTTAGTATTTTGAGGTATTTTATAAGAAGTAGATGGCACTGAAAGAGATGATGTAGATGGTGCAGAGGAATTAGACTCTATTTGATTGCTGTTATTTATAGTTTGAAGGATATTATAAGTAGAAATATTCTCATTTATTTCTGATGTGCTAGGTGGAAAATCTGTTTTTTCAATTGACTGGATAATTTTATGAGCCGTTAAAGTTTTATTATTTAATGAATTATCAACATATCCTTCAGCAGTCGTTGAGGATTTCCAGCCTCCATGCCTTTTTAATGCGAATAAATCACCACCTGCATCAATTAAAATTGTGGCAGAAGTTCTTCTTAAACAATGGCCAGTGTATAAATTGGGATTGGGCAAGTTTAAATATTGTGCTATTTGTTTGGGTACATTTCCAATTTTATTTATACCGACCACTTGTTTGGTGCATTTTCCTTTTTGATAGTTTATGAAAAATTGATTTGTATCAAGATTTTGCACTTGCTGTCGATGTTGCATATATTGTTTGCATATTTGATAAAAGGTTCCGTTAATCACAAAAGACCTGCTTATCTTAGTTTTTGAATCAGGTATTTCAATAATCAGTATGTCACCAACATCTCTTATATCCTTGATTTGTAAATTTTTTAATTCTTGTTTCCTACATGCGCCACAAACTCCAATAATTAGAATCACCTTAAATAAAATATTGAAAAGTAAAATCACTAGCCAATACTAAATTAACTGAAGGAAAATTGCTTTAGATACAAACCTTTGTTAATAAGTATTGTGAATCAGGAGCTTCATTTAAAAATTTACTTATTTCATCAGAAGAAAATTTTTTTGATTTTTTGCTTTTAAAACCTTCCGATTGCCTTTTTAGGAATGCCTTTAATTTTGGGTATGTTTCAATATTCACGTTGTTTTTTTATGGAAATGACGGTCCTTAACATGGAATATATTGCCCATATTGATGAAGGTTTAAATTGTTCCATTAGGTCCCCAAAATATGCCAAAAGCACATTTTCAGAAAATGAATTAATCTTGTTTTTTATACGCCAGTCCATAAACTTTTTTTATACTATTTCATACCTTGTTCTTGATTTTGTTGGCAGTAATTTTTCAGTGGTATTGGCAGCTTTTTCAAGAATTTCAGGTGGAGTTTCTTGAAATTCATTTTCGCTATCTGACGAAAGTAATTACAAAAATGGCGATTTTATATTTCTGAAATGTCAAAACTTATTAATCGTAACCATGGCGATCACCTAGCAACGGACTAATATCGGTAGTTTGATAAATGAAACTGTTATGTAATATATATACAGGGTGGAAACCACTTATGGAATAAAATTCTTTATGTCATTATTTTAGAAAATTATAAAAAATGCCGAGACATGTCAACTTTTGAATTGAGTTGTGCGTTATGTAAACATAAATTTAAATGTACAGGGTGATTCACGCAAGTATGCCATAGTCGGTGTTGTTTTTTTTAATGAAACACCCTGTATATTTGCATATTTTTGAAATCCTCTTAATGAACCGATTCCAACAAACTGAATAATGTATGGTCAATTATGAATTATACAGGGTGAAATTTTTATTTTGACAGTTATTAAACACATACATAAAATACCTGATGTATTTGATTTTAATACATTAAAATAAATGCTCAAAATGTCCTCCACCTAGTTGTTGGCAATAGCACAGTCTCCTGTAGAACTCCTCCTTAACTTTGTTTAAAGTTTGAGGTGAAATATTCCGTATTTCTGTAGTTATCCTGTCTTTGAGGTCTACAATGCTAGTTGGTTGTGTTGCATATACTTTGTTCTTGAGATAACCCCACAGAAAAAAATCTAACGGCGTAAAGTCTGGCGATCTAGCTGGCCACTCAATAGTACCTCTTCGTCCAATCCATTTATTGGGGAAGATTTCATCTAAATAAGTTCTTACCATTAAAGCATAATGAGGTGTTGCCCCGTCTTGCTGGAACCAAACATTTTCATTCGGTAAGCTAGGATCTATTGCGTTGGGATATAAGTTTGCCAACGCAGGAATAACTTCATTTCTAAGCATATTTGAATATTTTTCAGCTGTCAAATTTCCATCTATAAATATAGGACCAATAATATGGTCGCCTATGATACCGGCCCAAACGTTCACCTTTTGAGGGTACTGAGTATGTGTCTCACGCATCCAATTAGGATTTTCTGCTGACCAATATCTACAATTCTGTCGGTTTACCTCTCCATTCAATGTGAAT
>OV651814.1:88151079-88213579 GCA_927349885.1 Psylliodes chrysocephalus
AAAGGAATGTCCAATGGATACAATCCATATTGACCATTTGGGTCCTTTTGTGAAGAGTAAGCACAAGAACACCCACCTAATATTAGCTGTGGACTCGTTTACTAAATTTGTATTTTTAAAACCTGTCCCAAATACTAAAACTGAACCTGTTATAAATTTTTTATCCGAAATTTTTGATAATTTTGGTGTCCCACGGCGAATTATTTCCGATCGAGGAACCTGTTACACCAGCAGTAAATACCTGGAATATTGTAAAAGTCTAGGCGTAAAGACTGTACATAATGCGACAGCTACACCCCGCGCAAACGGTCAAGCTGAACGATACAATCGCACAATTTTGGCAGCAATCACAGCCAGTACCGATGATGAAGAAAAATGGGACCAAATAGTGCCAAAAATCAGATGGGGTCTAAATACAACAGTCAATAAAGCAACTGGTTACTCTGCTTACAAACTTTTACTTGGATATGAACCCAGAAGCACATTTGATTCCTTCCTTAGTAATGAGATATCACCTGACACTACCCCTTGTCAATCTGATATAGAAAAACTAAGGGCTGATGCATCGCAGCACATTATAAAAGAACAGATCTCCCAAAAGCAACGATTTGACAAAACGCGTATAAAGGTTCCAGATTATAAAGTTGGTCAACTTGTATTAGTGAGGAAGGAGTATACCTCAAATTATGGCAAGAGCAAGAAATTGCTTCCTAAGTACGATGGACCATATACTATAACAGCTGTCCTTGATTTCGATCGGTTTGTTATAGAGGATATGAAGGGTAGTACTCGTTCTCAGAAGAGGTACAAGGGCGTGTGTGCTCCAGACAGAATGAAGCCCTACATAATGCGAGCTGAGTACGACGACTACGAGGACGTTAGTCAAGATAGCATGGCCGACTGAAAGACACTTTTAGAAACGCTATTATTGTTTGCCTTTTATGGTAAATAAAAGATAAGGAAGTTAGTCATCGCCAGCAGTGAGTGATTAACGGGGATAATATTCTTTAGGCCGGCATACGGCATTCAATTGTGAGACTTGATTAGACAAAGGTGAATTGTTAAGTAGTTTTGATTTGTAATAAATTTATAATTATTACTGAGTGCAGTTTCATTTAAAACGGACCTTTTACTACAGTCCACAAATTTAGATAAAGAAACGAAAAACTAACCTAGTTTTAAGTGAAATGGAAAAACAAAATTTGATGTAATCTTGGACAATGTAAGAGATTCAATCGAAGACTCATCTGTAAATAGACTTCATTTATTGACCAATAGAAATTTTATTTAATTTAAATTCCACTATTAGACATTCTAATGATGCAATTAGTGTAGATTCATGGGTGAATTAAATGAGTCAAGGCGAAAACAATTGGGTTTTGTTTTATAAATCCCAGGACAAATTATGTAATGAATATAGGAAATTAAAAAAAGAAGACTTCATTTTAATTATAATGAATTCAGCACAATATCATTTGTTAAAAAATATGATTCTGATTGTATCTGCTTAGTTGGTACTCATGGAGTAAATGGATATAACTTTGAATTAATTACCTTATTAATTATTGATATGAGGCAAGGTTTTCCATGATTGCTAGTCGAACAAATAAAAAGACTTTAAAGATATTCTTTGAATCGATAAAGAACTTTTCAGATCTTATTACTCCAAATTTTTTTTATGACAGACATGGCAGACTCATTTTAAAATGATTGGAGAGGGACAATGGATATACCAACTTTAAGGTAAGAATATTGGTAAGGACTATTACCTCTGATTTATTTTTGTTATTTGAAAGTTTTTACTTTGCCCAAATAGAAAGTTTTACAAAATAAAATCAGCATAGGTATGTTATCAGTTATCAGTAACGTTATTGTTACAGGATGTACTACAGGTAATGTAATTTTTACATTTAGACCTAACTTATTGAAACATCACTTTATTTTTTGTTAAAGGTGCTTGTTTATAAGTAAATTAGATGTCTTCTAGAAGAAAGAGATCTATTTGTTTTTGCTATAATGAAAGATGAACTATGCAAACAACTTTTAGCAGATCCTAACACTACAATATTTGCTGAGTATTTTAGTAATAATTATATGCAGAATTTTAAATCTTGTGCATATTACTATCGACTCCATTCTGGAATTAACACATTGTCATTTAGAAAGAATGCATAGGACTTTAAAATATCTATATTTAAAGGGAAAGCATAATAAAAGATTAGTTAAAGCAATTTGCGGTATAATGAAATTTATTCGTGATAGACTCTTCGATAAGTTAATCACTCATAAAGGAAAAGTTACAAGTAAATTGAAACAAATCCGGGACAGACACAAGGTAAGTCTTCAGTTAGATCCAGGTTCGGCAAATTCAACAGAAGATGGTTGGGAAATTATGTCATCTACAAGTAATAGTGAAGTTTATATCATTAAAAAAATAAAACAGTTGCACTTGTCAGCTAAAATGCAAAGAGTGTAACAACACGTCTTCATATATGTATTCTTATTCACATCCAGATTCCTGCATAAAATGGATAATGTGTAAGCATATTCACCACGTTTGCAGGATAGAAAATATGCATTTCAAAAAAGATTTTGTAGCTCCTGTTGAAAGTAATTTATTTTTTATTTATTTGTTTCACAAAAATATAACAGGTATATATATTTACTTGAATGCAGTTACATTATTTACGCCCAAATACTTTCTGCTGCTTTTAGCTGAACTCGAAGGTCAAGTCGGAGAGATTCATTCTTGCCAATTCGAGGCGACCGTCAATTTTTTACGCAAGCAGGGTAACAATTTTATTTTTCCTATTATACAAGATTAGTCTACTATATATTTTGATAACATAGTATTGTATTTTCCTTCTTCAGTTCAGGCAGGTAGGACTGCAAGGACAAATAGCTTATATCGTTTTGATATTGATCTGCAGTCTTATAATATTGGATGAATTGTATCATTATGTTATGTTTATGTTTTTTCAAGGTGGGTAGGTAGGTACGTAGGTATTCAACAAAATCACGTAATTAGGGGATTAATAACAGAAGCCCTTGCTGAAATAAAGGCAATAAAACAAAATATGCAATGCTGTAGAGCCTATACAAGTCACAAAATCGTTTTTTGAAAAATAAATTAATTTCCCTGTTGATGCTGATGATTTCAGTAATATGGTATTGAAAATACCAATGTGTATTATGAACACAGACAAATAGGTAATTTTTATTTCAGGTTCTGCAACTAGCTAAGATATGTGGGATTAACGGATATGATTACATCAAGAGAGTTTTACAACTAACTCTTTTCAATATTCAAGCGCTGAAATATAGCTGGTTGGGACGGAAGAAAGAAGAGTATTAAGGAAACTAACTTAGCAAAATTGATTTTGAGTAAGTGGTTTTAGTATATCGAAGATTTATACACAAATTGACCTGACAAAAATAAAACGAGCCACTATTATAATTTTATATTATTACTGTGAATTTCATTATTTTGATCCATCAGTTAAGATCCATTTTTAACGTTTTAAAATATTATTTATTCGATTGTAGGATCTGCAAAAGCAGCTAGTATCTCTGACAGCAACAAGAAGAGCGAAATTGCCATCCAAACCTGGTTCAGAAGAGCATCGTATAGAAGATTAAGCACTGATGGTAAAATTATATTTTTTTAACGAAATGTTTTAGTATTGTTTTGTTTTGTTAAAAATAATATTTATAGAAAATGTATCAGTTTTACTTTATATAGAAGGAATTTACAGAAGCTTTTAAAACTGAATGTCTTAAGAACCTTACCTTTTATAACATCAGATGTCTTTAAGACGTTTGACCGACGTCACGTCTTTTAGACGCCTATCATGTGAATGACAGATGTCTTAAAGATGTCTGTGCTGAATCTGGATTGTAATTGTGGAACCTGTTTTACCTTTAACTGGAACTGTCCAAAGATGTTTCGAATATCAATTTATTACAATACCAATATATAGATATCCATCATTTTTTTTAATACAAACTGATGTTCTCCACTTTTACGACGATAGAACTAGGTGGCAGAATGCATAATATCAATTTCGTGATAATTTCAAGACTGTCGATAACCTTATTAGGTATCGACTTCTTAGAGAAGGCTGGCATCATTCTAAACCTACCGCAGCGTTGCTGGAACTATGCGGATCAGCCCAATAGGTGATTCGAACAAAATTTCGAAGGAGAGTTAGAATGTTATAGAAATTATAGACAATATGTTTTTATTATCATTTTCATTACTAAATGAAATGAAATGAGCTTTAATTAATTGTTTATACACAATTCAAATCATGGGAATGTATTACTGAAGTTAGGGAGAAGTGCAATTATATTATTACCACTAGTAAAAAGACGTTAAATTCGGGAGACAAAATTTAGTATTTTAATTGTAATAGAGGTAAGCCTTGATTTTTTTTTTAAATTTTGTTGGAGAAAAAACTGGTCAACGTTAAGCATGCATTTTATCATTAATAATTTATTTTATATTCCAGCAAATGAAGCCTTCGGTGCAAAAACCAGGTAAGTCCATTATTTATCAATATTTACATTTAAGCATATTCTCGGACTTTATATTATTGCGAATCATTGGTTGGTAAAATCAGGTAAGTCCAACGCTTTAAATGGACAACAGAACGGATGATCACATACCTGATCGAGTATTGGTAGCAAGAATCAGGTAAGTCCAGGAGATACCTGGTTGTTGCACCGAACTCGTTATGGTGGTGGGGGACTTAACTGGGCGGCACCCGCCAAAGTACTGACAGTGGCACCTGGCACCGTTTAGTATGCAAGAAGTAGTGGTCTTAAGTAGGTGTTGAGCGGGTAATTTTTGGCGCGAAAATGTCGTCGTCAGAATCAGAACACTTTCACTCGTCAGGAAGCGAATATATACCGAGTGAAGAGGACAGACCTGGGCCCAGTGGGATTAATAACAGTTTTTTATTGGACTCTAAATCAAAAACCAAAAAGATCGTGAAAAAGAGAAGTAAAGATACTCCTCCTAAAAAAGGAAAAAAACGCACTCGCTGCCCAGAACAATGGCAAAGAAATATAAGAAAAAGTATGAAAGCAAAAGGAGAAATATATACGTAAGTTTCATTTTTATTCAACAAAACAGGCGTAAGAAAGTGCGTATGATCGGCCAAAGTGAAGCGATTAGCCGATTACGTATCTTTTTTGAAAGCAAATAAAATAGGTATTAATATTTTGTATTTATTGATTATTAAAGGTCTGCCAAAGGAACTGAAGTACCAGCAAGAACTATTGGAGAAAAATGTAAATGCAGATTGAAATGTTTCGAGCTCATTGGTGATGATACAATTCGAAGGGTTTTCAAAGAATTTAATAAAATTGGCGATAAGCAGAAGCAAGATATTTACTTGGCTGGATTGATTATTCCTCATAATGTTGCTAGAAAACGAAGCAGGGCTGAAACGGTAAAAGAAAAAAAAATTTCTTTTAAATATAAAGTAAGTCATTTATATACCTTAAGCATCTATTATAAGTTGTTATGCTATCCTTTTTTAGGTAAGGGTTAATGGACAAGAGTATCCAGTTTGCAAAAATGCAATGTGGGCTATACACGGTATAACAAAATTTAGAGTAGAAAACATTGCTAAATCCCTAAAATCCAATATTATGCCTCAACCGGACATGCGAGGAAGACATTTAAACAGGCCAAACAAGATCCCAGAAAATATTGTTAGAACTATAGACGATCATATAAGAAGTTTTCCCAGACGATCTTCCCATTATAGCAGGGAAAAAAACGATGGACGATACTACTTGCCGGCAGAGTTAAATGTTACTAAAATGTATAAATTATTTTTAGAAAAATATGAGCCCGAAATCTTTGCAGAAATGCAAGAAAGCAAACCACAGGTAACTTACGATTATTATCATCGTTACTTTTTACACAACTTTAATATAAGTTTTGGCTCACCAAGGTCTGATACGTGTCAAACATGTGACCGTCTACAAAACATGATCAATGCAGAGCAGGACATTGAAAATAAAGCCTCCTTGCGAGTTGAGAAAGAGGTACACATACGTAAATCTGAAGTGTTCTATACTTCATTAAAAGAAAAGTCAGCATTAGCCTTAAATGACCCCTCTGTTGAAGTGTTATGTTTTGACTATGAACAAAATTTGCCATTGCCCCACATTCCCGCTGGCGATGTCTTTTACAAGCGACAACTCTGGGTGTATAACTTTTGCGTACACTCTGCAAAAAGTGGAACTTCTGTTTTTTACATGTATGATGAAGTCACGTCGAAAAAGGGAAGTAATTAGCTTGTTGCATCATTATTTAAATACTTACCTGCCTGAGACTGTACAAACATTGTATCTATTTTCCGACAATGTCTTCGCCCAGAATAAGAACCAAACGTTAGTAAAATACATGTATACTCTGACGAACATAAACCAGAAGGGCATTCTGAATATTATCCACCAATATCCAGAACCAGGGCACAGCTTCCTGCCGTGTGACAGATCATTTGCATTGATCGAGAAAGCTAAAAGACGCAAAGAAAGGGTACATATTCCTGATGAGTGGAAAGATCTAGTACGTTCAACTTCAAAAAAGTTTAAAGTTATAGACGTCAATCAAGACATGATCATGGATTTTACAACATATTTAAAACCTTTTTTTAAAACTACTTTTATCAATAAAGAAAAAATTAAGTTTAGTATTTCTACGTACAGATTGTTTCGGTATCAGAAAAATATTAATTATGTTGAATGCAGCCGTTCTTCATCACTTCCAATGTTTACAAGATTTTACATCCAAAAAGAAAATGTGCCATTGTCTCTTCCAAATTCACGAATGATACAACCCTATCCTTTGCCTCTGAAGGAGAAAAAAGTTGCTGATGTTAAACTTCTATCATGCAAATACGTACCAGCTGCCGATCTCTGGTTTTATCGAATGATCTTTGGAGAAACCGAAAATAATGAAGTTATGAAAGAGGTTAACAATGCAGCTGAAGATGTTTATGACTCGGATTCTTCATTTATGTAATACACACGTCGATTTCAGGTTTAGTTTATAGTTAAGTTCTCTTAGTTTGTTCACGTTTTCTTAATAAAACTGTTTAAGCATTTTTTAGAGTTCTTTTTTGTACATGTTCGGGGCAACAACCAGGTAAGTCCAAATTTTCAAAAAAAAAATGGGGTAGTTCTGTATTTAATTTTCTTGGCAAAGCCTTGTTATTTTATTTTCATTAATTTTTTTAACAACCTCAAAAAAAAATGGTTTCTTTCCTTTCATTTCGAAATGAAATAATTAGTTTTTTTTAATTTCCCAACAATTTCGAAAATGTGACTTACCTGGTTATTGCACCGATGTCTTCAAATGTTAAATCTAGAAAAGAGGCTGCAATTAACAGAAAGCGAAATATAAAATCTCAAGGAACCTGTAAATGACACTACTTTTGTACCAGTAGGATAATTTTAAGAGAGCAAGATAATAAATTTATAATGAATAGGATAATAAGTCATTATGGTCATGAAAGTGAAATTCAACATTTAAGGATTAGTTCAATTGATAGACAAAATTTAGCTTCCAAGTTAGTGGAATTTCAGTAGAAAAGTAAGTTAAAATTAAACTAACGGAAAACATATATTTCTGTTTTTGTTTGACTTAATAATAAACAAATAATAGTTAATATGAAAGTGCATCAATAATTGTTTATCATTTAATTTTAAGATTATTGGATGATACAAGAAGTAAAATATAAATTTAAAGAGAACTGACATTTTAACCAGACAGGATTTAGTAAATATTAAAAGAAGTTACAATATACATCTTTAAGAAGGGGTAAAGCATAAAAATTATGCTATTAGTGTAGATTTGTGGGTGAAGGAATGTGAGGCAAATTAATTTAACCCTGTTTTATTTTACAAGAAACAGGGTCACCCAATGAAACATTTTAAGGATTATGATTTTTGTCTTATTATGATGAATGAAGTTCAGGCTGCTCTTTTGTGCCAATTTGGTAAAAATGTTATAGCTATTGATAGCACTCATGGACTCAATAACTAGGATTTTGAAATGACAACTATTATGGTTATTGATGATTTCAATAAAGGTTTTTTTGTGGATATTATTTTTAATAAAAAATATATCTAAATCAATGTAACTTTCTTCAACACAATAAAACAAAAGGTTGGTGTAATTAATTGTCAAAAATTTATGTTAGATACAACTGGGGTATTTTACAATGCTTGGATACAGATGATGGGTGTAACAGTGAATGACCTTTATTGTTCATGGCACATCGACAGTGCCTGGAAATTCAATTTAAGTAAAATTAATGTTAAAGATAAACGAGCGGTGCTTTATAAAACAATTTAGTATTTGCAAAAAACAATAATATCACTGTTACATTTCAAGAGCAATTATTACAAGCAGCTTTGATAATATGCTTCCGAAAAAATTGTGGTATTAATACAAATATGAAATTAGAAAGTATGCACAAAGTCATTATGTATTTTTATCTTAGTTATAAATGTGTAAAAAGACTGGATAAAGGTTTGCATGCTACGTTTAAATATGTTAGAGATAAAATTGTTGATACTAAAGAAAATAGAAGTATTAATAATAAATTAAATTTTAGAAGCCTCAGCAGTAGTTTCAAATTGTCTAAAGGACGAGAAGAGCTCTGAAACACGGCAATTTATACACAATAATTTTAAATATTCTGCAAAAAAATGTTGCAGCTTTGATTGCAAATTTTGTGAAATTATTATGTTCATGCACATATTTATTTTGTGGCATATAAAAAATATGGTAAAATAATTACTCCGTCAAAGGAAAATACAGAAAAAGTTAGCGTTAATCAGTGCATGTCCTTTAATAATAATTTAAATGTAAATTCCAATAAAAAAGAACATTTTGGAATAAATTTCCGATTTACAAATGTTAGTCCACAGTCAAGATGTTAACCAGCTAAGTGATAGCATTTTCAACAAACTGATTCAAATATAACATTACAAAAAATTTGTTGCAACTATTGTCAACTTCACAGAAAAATAATTTAAACAACGTCGTTCTCTACAAGAAAAAAAATAAGCCCAATTCCAATAATTATGAGTTAGCTATTATGATTTTATGTATCCCTCATGGCAATGCTGACGTAGAAAGAATATTTTCTAATATCACCGATATTAAAACCCAAAAAAGAAACAAGCTCTCAACTTCATTACTTGAAGCTGCACTTTACAAAAATATGTTGTCACGATTATACTTTTACAAAATATAATGTTAAAATATATCCTTTTAAAAACTAGTTTTAAAAGTAATATTAAGTTTTGTTTATAGTTTTTGTTCAATAAATATTTTTAAAACAAGGATAGTTTATTTTATATCTGCTCCTTGCCTTACCTAAGGGATTTTCTTGCGTTGAAATATACGAGGTATGACAATTACATTTTAAAACAGGCCCCCGTGCAGTGGCGGATCCAGGGGGGGGAGGGGGGGCTAGAGGGGCTATAGCCCCTCCCATTGGGACATGAGAAGATACTACTAAAAACCAAATTTAAAAATATTTACTTATTTACATAAATTACATTGCAAACATAATGTATTAAAATCGGATAAAAATCAATCACCCAATGTATTAGAAAAAAAATTGGCGGGTTTAAGAACACAAATGCAAATCGGCAACGCCTCAGAATTACTTTACCGATTATTCGACCGCGCAGGACCTAGCGGGAGATGCCTACTGACGCCCGCCCGGTCCAGCACTTCCAGTTGTGGTTTTGTGCAGTTGTGTAAGTTGTGTTGCCGTCAGGGATCCCAGATCTCACGATTTATCGTGAGATCTCACGATTCTGTACTAAATCTCACGATCTCACGATAATGCACCATATTCTCACGATATTTTCAAACTAGCTACTTGTAGTAATGAATTTTAAATTTTATTCGCCTTATTCTCACGATATTTTCAAACTAGCTACTTGCAGTAACGAACTTTAAATTTTTATGTTGGTAAAAATAAACTATTAGCTAATACGTTGGCTGAAACATGGCGGACGACTGGCACTTGACCTTGACAGTCTCGGGGGTGGTTCCCCAATTGCTGCATTTCAGGAATTGCGGGCTAGCAGCGGTAAATTACCTAACCCATTTCTATTATCGCATTTTGTGCATACGTAGTTTGAGTTAAGTTAGATATTTGTGTCCAATTTTAATAAAATAATGTCTACTAGTGAAAGTGATAGTAATCCCGAATATTCTGATGGCTCAGTTTATCCGTCCACTTCAACTTCAACTCCTCGGAAGAGAAAAAGACTTTCATATGGACAAAAATACAAGAATGAATGGGAAAAGGAGTTGACATGGCTGAGAGACAGCAAAAAAGGTCCCATGTTTGGATGGTAAGTTTTTTATTACCAATATTTGCAGGAAGAGTGTTTTAAGAGTTAAGCTGATTTTGCCGAAATTTTTAATTTAAAAAATAAAGAAAAATGTGTAAAAAAGTAGCTATTTGAGTATTGAGCGAAAAATTTTAGTTTGTCTCTGTCGAAAGCGGCAACGAACTTGTCGCTCAAAATGCACACAGGATTTTTTTACCATCACATTTTAGGAAAATGATAAAAAAATTGAAAATTTGTCGTAAGTAGTGTATAATGTGTTGCCTATACCTACGTTAATCATGAAAAAAAGCAGTTTATATTTAAAGTCCATGTTAACTTGAATAATATTACAAAAAAACATGTAACTAAGTACAAATAACTTGAAAATCATTTATTAAAAAAAAAATTATTATTCTTAATTCAAATTAGGCGAGCAACGAAACTGTCAATTTTGTTGTGCGGCTAGCGACTAAGCTGTCACTTATATCGATTTGAAAAATACCAGTTTTAAAAATATTTTTGGATGCCAGCCAAATAAAAATGTATATTTTTAAATTTCAGTTTTAGAATAGTTTGGCAATACTATATTCAACTTTATTTTTTTTAATAATACAGGGTTGCGAAGCAATTAATTTTTTCTGTATCTGTAATGTGTGGAGGGTGGGTACCCCCCTACGGCACTTAGGCCCCATTAGGTCCATTGTGCATCCTCCTAAGGTGATAGACACCTTTTAGCTCATGAGCTAGCCTTCAGATTTAATGTAGTTGACAACGTCGCCAAAAGATGTTTCTCTTGGACACCCTAAATTAAATTATCATAATTTAGATAGGTTTGCAATGATTTTAAATTTGTTTAAAATACAAAATTATAATATATTTTATACAGAGTGTTTTGAAACATGTCTTAAATATGGTTAATTTTAAGTTCAATTTACTCAATTTTTCAAACGCAACACACTATATATTATTTTAGCATAAAATTCCTAATAAATTTACCTATCCAACGATATTAACGTTAGCCAACAACAACACATATACAGGGTGTCCCACCAGTGCGTAATTGATCGATAGCTGTTTTATTATTGAAAATACAAAAAAAATAATACAAAAGTTTTATGACCAGATTTAACAATTATTCCTTAAGGGTGGTTCATAAACGAGACCAAACCTATACATTTTTAAAGCAAAACACGTTGCAGGTAGTTATACAGATTTGATTGTTTTCAAACAATTTTAATAGACTTCATTCATTTGCTATGTTGTATATAGGGTGAGTCAATTTTTAAATGAAATCCTTATATGTTATACCACCAATTAATTAATACTGTGATGAGCGGCTGAAACTTCAACAGAATGCAAACGTTCGTGAAAATCAGCCCTGTGTGGGGTAAGTAAAAAATTGCCTTTTATTAGAAATAAAAAACTTACAATTACCAATTTTCTGGCCGTTTTTAAAAAAAAGTAAGTTTTGACTTTTTTTAGGTGTAAAGCATGCACATGTGATGTTAAAGTCACTCATGGTAAAGGAGATCTTATTAAGCATGCAGAAACAGCAAAGCACAAAAAATCATGTCAAAGTTCTACTGGGCAGAGAGACATATTGGCAATGTTCAAGGGAAAAGATAAAGGAGAGAATATAGAAGCTATGGTAAAACAAGCCGATTTAAGAATTTCAGGGTTTATTGCCGAGCATAACTTACCTTTCAAATTAATGGAACATTTGCCGGATTTACTACGTTCCACCTGTAGTGATTCTGCTATCGCAAAAAAAATTAGGTGTGGTCCCACAAAAGTAAAATCTATAATTACTAATGTTATGGGTGTATCGGAAAGGCAACGCATTGTTGAACTAATGAAAAATAATAAATTTAGTTTAATTGCAGATGAATCGACTGATCGTTCATGCGTTAAAAATTTGTCTTTAGTTGTAAGAATTAACTGTGAAAATGAATATGTCAAAGACTACTTCCTAGCCTTAATTCCTGTACAAGAAGCTACTGGGGCAGCATTGTTTGACCATATTATAAATTTTCTAAATAACTACAGTATTCCATATAAAGATAATTGCATTGGCTTCGCGTCAGATGGGGCAAATAATATAATGGGTGCTCAAAATTCCGTTGTTAGTAGACTAAAAGAAGCCATTCCAAATATTTTTATCATGAAATGCATCTGCCACAGTTTTCATTTGTGCGCTTCTTATGCATGTGAAATGCTGCCCCAAGAAATCGAAAAGTTTACAAAGGATGTATACAATTACTTTGCTAATAGCCCTAAGAGGTCTGGCGAGTTAAAACAATTTCAAGAATTTGCCAATGTCTCTCCTGTAAAAATTTTACATCCCGCGGCCACGAGATGGTTGTCACTTGGGGCGGTAGTGAAGAGATTACTTGATCAATTTAACGCGTTAATTTTATATTTTACAGAACAATCATTTCAAAACAATCTACAAGCAATTTCTATATTACACAGTCTTCAGCAACCAGAAACTAAACTATATTTAGAATTTGTATCTTTTGTATTACCCTTTTTTACAAGCCTAAATGTAATTATGCAAAGCGAAAAACCGCAAATCCATGTAATATATAAAGAAGTTACAAATATAGTTAAAACTATTATGGAGTTTTACATAAAAGAAGATATATTGAACAAGGGGCATGTGTATGACATAGATTTTGTAAATCCTCGAAACTTTTTAGAACTAGATAATATGTATTTTGGAGCATTCATACATGCCAGTTTTTGTTCTGCAAATATTTTAAATATCGTGAAGAAACAACTTCTTAAATTTTATATAGAAAGTATTAAACAAATTTTGAAAAGATTTCCTTTGAAAAATTCAATTTTTTCAAAGTTGGAATTTATTGACTCAAATGTAGTCATGGGCAGAAAAATTAACAGTATTGCAGATGTGGCTGTTCATTTTCCTAATTTAGTAGGTGGTTGTAACATTCAAGATATCGACAACGAATGGAGAATGTTAAGAAACCTAAATTTTAATGATTTTGACATTACCGTTAATGACGATGTCCAAGAATTTTGGCTGAAAATTTCGAAAATTAAGTTGGGTAATGATCAACCAAAGTTTTTTAATTTAATCAACTTTGTTTTTAATATATTGTGCCTTCCACACTCAAGCGCAAATGTAGAGAGATGTTTTTCTCAAATTAACCTAAATAAAACAGCTTCACGAAATCGGTTAAAGTCTAATACTTTAGAAGGAATTCTTCTTACAAAAAGCTTAGTTTCCCATAGTGGCAAATGCTAGGACTTTAAGATTATTCCAGAATTAATTAAGAACATGAACAGCCGAATAGTTTACGGCAAAGATGACTCAGATTCTTCTTCAAACGAATAAATATGTACTTATTAATGTTTAACCTTTTTTGCGTATTTGTGTAAAGATTAGTTTTTTCAGTTGAAGATTAAATAAATAGACTAAACTAAACTTTATTTTATTTTAATTTAATTTTAAAGTTTGTACCTTACTCAATTTGAATAAAATATTTTAAAATTTTGTGATTTTTCAATTCAAAACAATTAAAATTAATTTTTTGTTTAAGTTTATGTTATAAAAATTAAAAGTATTTTATTATTTTTTATTTTATCCGAGAGCAAAGCTAAAAATGCCAAAAAGTATTTTTGTCTTTATCTGTTATAAGTGCTGAGAATTAAAAGTTGGCAATTTTTTTCCCTCCCCTAGTACAGAGCAAATAGATACATCGAAAACGCTATTATATTTCACTAAACTGCGCATACGTACTACTTAGTACAATCTCACGATTTCTCACGATTTTTTCATGATCAAGTTCACGATTTTAGGCTCAGTACATCTGGGATCCCTGGTTGCCGTTGCCAGTAGCCTGCCGATATTCGACTAGTCACGTCACGATCGCTGCGTGTATTGTTTATTTTATATTGCCGCTAAAAATGAAACGAACTTTACTTGATTTCTATAAACCGAAACCGCTAGATGACAAAGAGCGAGAGCCAAAACGATTGAAGGAAACGGAATCAGATGCTATTCCAAGTACATCTGGATCTAATTTGCAGGTAGGCCTCTAGGAAAAAAATTGAATAGGTATTTATTTATTTTATTATTTACAGGAACAAGATTTGTTATCGTACGATATAGGCCTCGCGGTAGATAAAAAAATGTTGAACGATAATGATAGACTAAAATTTCTGAAAGAAACACGGAAACCTGATCGTAACTATGTATTTCCATGTCAGCAAGAAGGCAAGCAGGTCAGAAAATGTTACTACAGTTGGTTAGAACGATTTAACTGGCTATCTTACAGTCAATACAAAAGTGGAGCCTTCTGCAAAATGTGTGTACTATTTGCACCAATGGGTGCTGGAGTTGGATTTCGTATGGTATAAAGTTGAAAGGAAACTCTGCAATAAATGTTTTCATTACATAAAACATTTTTCATGAAAAAATTAATTGCGATTTGATTAAGGGCCCGTGCTCGGTTCAAATCCGTTTTTACTTGTCACTTTTTGGACGAAGTGAAGTATATCGTCGCCATTCTTGCTAAACCTCGTATCTCAAAATTATTCAAAATTGAGATATGTGGTTTATGGATAAATCAGTTATTGCCGCATCAGCTCATACAACTCGTATATTGATTGTATTTAAATTTCGCGCCAAACAACTACGAATCTATAACGCGTATCTGTGCCTTATATATTTTAAACATGCTATAACTCGTATAAATTTAGGGCGCGAACGCGTATCTAATGTCGACATAGTTTTATACGAGCTAAACCTCGTATCTATCATTTTCAGAACCTTGGTGGTAGTTAAACATAGTTTTTCTTACTGTTAAGATAATAGTTGTTTATTAGTGTTTATAAATATAAATAAGACGGTAAGTAATCTTATAAGAGTATTTTATAAAAACTAAACTTATTATTTGATGTAGACGATTTTTAACAGTGATATTTTTAAGGTTATGTTCACGTTTCTAAGAATAAAACTTCAATATAAATACAAAATGTACTTTCTTAATTTTTTATCTATTATTTTGTCTAATAATAAATATTATTACTATATCTAAAGTAATTTTCATAGGACATTTTTTAAGAAATAACTGAGTTACGAGGTTTAGAATTTAACAGTCCTGAGAAAAATCATATAAAAAATTTGATATACGTGTTTTAGCAATATATTATTTTTGTATTTTAATTATAAAAAAGTTAGATACATAACTTATAAAATCGGCTATGTAATTGTTATTACTTTCCTGTCCGTATACAGATAAGGAGAGTATCACCTCCAGAAATTATAATTTTTTTTACCTCGAATTTTTTACCTTTTGGGGTTCCCTGAATCCGTTTTGATTATTTTCGTGATAATGTGTCTGTCTTAAGCTTTAATTCATCTTGCGATAAGCTGATTAGTAATTGGGATAGTCGCAAATTCTTTTGCTATCATTTTCTATATTTTTTGTCATATACATAATTTTCATAAATTTTAGAGAAACTTGACAATGATTTTCTTAAATTGGGCCGCATTCGAGATGTTTTTAAGGAAAAATACACATTTTAAATATCAGTTTAAAAACGAATAAAGACAAAGAAAAACACCAAATATTAAAAAATGTTTCGAGTAAGATGTGTATGGAAAATGTATGTATTTAGTTCATCCTCTAAACATTTACAGGGATGATAAAATACATTGTACAAAATAACCGGAAAATACCTGTGATAACTAAGCAGAAAAGTCACGTGATCGTCACATCAAATTTTGTTTATAAAAGATTTTATTTTAATTGCTTTTTGTAAACAAATGATATTGTTTACAGGCAAAATGAATAATAGTCGAACTGCCAAGATATTATCACTATGCAGGAGTGATAATGGTAATTCATCAGAGAGTCCTATGCATTTTAAGAATGACGTTACATCTGCCTACACTGACTTTTCTGAGGTCCATAATTCTAGAGAGTCCACAGAAGTAATGTCCATGGAAGGAGTTACCTGTATCCGCGAAGTCGAGAATAATCCTGAGCCGTTGGAAGAAACAGCTACCACCGATTTGTTACTTCTTCCTTCCATATCACAGCCTAACGAATTATTTTTGTCCAAGAATGATCCTGTTATGGTAAACATTAGTTGTGAAAAAAGCATGAACAACCATTTGTCTAGTGAACCTACACTTGATAAACATGATGCTGTACCCGAAATTGGTTCAAATAATCTAAGTGATTTTGAAGACTATCAAGAATCTGAATCTAGCTACAGACCAAGTAATAATGGTTCTTCTTCTCCAGAGAGCGACTTTGAGATCAAAGAAGATAATAAAGAAAATAATTCTGAAGGAAAAAAAGTAAAAAGAATACGATCCAGAAAAGGCCAGGCCAATAAAAAACTGTGGAGCAGACGAAAGAATCAAGTACTTAGGGAAAAGGGACAAGAGTATGTTAGCCAAACGAAAAGAAGTATGAATGCTCGTAAAATGGGTCCTCGATGTGATTCAAAAACGTGTGCCAGGAGTAAATTAAGAAAATGTAATTTATTAAATGATGAAGATCGAAAACTATTATTCAGCTATTTTTGGAACGAACTTGACTGGAATGGAAGAAAAGCTTACATAAAAACACTTATATCGTGCATATCTGTAGTCCAAAAAACAACCAAAAAAAAATCGAGGAGAAGATTTACCCTAGGATATTCAGTTAAGGTAAATGAGGATTTTCTGCCAGTTTGCAAAAAAATGTTTCTCTCCACTTTCAATATAAAGGAATGGTCAGTGCGGTCCTGGGTTACAAGTAAAAAGATTATTGGAGAAGTTAATATTTCCAACAATGAAGTTGAATCCGAAAAAGAGATTAGTAAGACAAACAAAAATTCAGCCAAAACTGACTCAGCTAGAACATTTTTATTGCAACTTCCCAAAATGCCGTCCCACTATGCCCGAAGTTCTTCAAGCAAATCCTATCTCGAACCACTCTACCAATCTTACGCCGATCTTTATCGGGTATATATAACGTACTGTAAGGAAAATGATATTAAAGAAGTCTTAGGTAATGGGAGATTTAGAATGTTATTTCAAGAAATGAATCTGGGGCTGTTTCAGCCAAAAAAAGATCAATGCGATCTATGTGTATCTCAAAAATTAAATGCAGTTTCATTAGATATTTATGAAAAGCATATTGCTCAAAAAGGTCGAGCTCGGGCGGAAAAAGTTCAAGACAAAGTAGAAGCTCTTAATGGAAAGTTTACTCTTTTAACTGCAGATGTTCAATCAATTCAACTAGTACCTTTCACTCCTGCTAGTAGTATTTATTTCAAACAAAAACTTGTTTGCAGAAATTATACGATTTGCAATCTTGTAACCAAAAAAGTGGTATGTTATGTTTGGCATGAGTGTAATGGAGGCTCAGAAGCAAACAATTTTGCGTCATGTTTATTAGATTTTTTAGATAAAGAATTGTCTGATCAAGAAAGACAGGAAGTTATCTTATTCGCCGATGGATGCAATGCTCAGAACAGAAATACGATATTGGCAAATGCATTGCAATATTACGTTAATACAAAGAATGTTCTAATTACCCAGAAATTTCTTGTTAAAGGTCACACTCAAATGGAGTGTGACAGCGTTCACGCTACCATAGAGCGAAGAAAGAAAAATAGAGAGTTGTACGCTCCAGCTAATTTTGTTGAATTAATCAAGCAGTCCAGAATTGGTTCTCCAGGTCCATATAATGTTAAATACGTAGATTACAATTTTTTTATAAACTATTCGGACATTTCTTATTATAACTCTATTCGTCCAGGGAAAAAATCTGGAGATCCTGTGGTAAATGATATTCGCGCTCTAAGGTATAGTGCAAAAAAATGACCTTCAATATAAAACTGATTTTAATGCGGATTGGCAAGCTCTGCCACAACGCAAAAATAAATCGAATGGCCTGCCTAAACCCTTGTATTCGGCGCCACAACCTATTAGTAAGTCAAAATATGATAGTCTTCAATCTCTTAAGCCAATAATCCTAAAGGATTACCATGCGTTCTATGACGCCTTACCTCATACCACTAATTAAAATGCCAATGGGTTAATGTTTTTATGTAATGTAATAAGTTTGGACGAAAGAGTTTTTAAGTTTATTTTTTTTTAAATATATTATTAAATTTAAATTACTAAAAATACTGTTTTAATTACAAAATTAATTTTCTGTACGTTGTGACTTTATTTCAAAAATAAAAGATTATTCTTTTAATTATTGGTCTTTTTGTTTCAAAATAGTAGACCTCGTATCTCACAAAAAAAAACAAAATGAATAGTCTATTCCTCGCATCTTTACCTCAAACCCTATATAATCTAAAACTTTTTTCTTTTTTAAATTTTTTCTTACGTTGAACCTTCTTTTAGGACCTTATTAAATACCCCATCAAAATAAAACTTTCAAAGCCTTATCAATTTATAAAAAAATAGTTTTTTGCTTCTACTGTAAAAATGACTATTTTGAGATACGAGGTTAAGCAAGAATAGCGACGATATACAGAGTGTTTCATTTAGTCCTAGGATTGATAAGCTGATTAGATGATTAATTCCTATTTTTATTTACAGCCTCTTAAAACTTTGGTGAATCAACCGCTCACAAAATTCAAAAAAGCTTTGGATATGCTGCATCATCATGAAAGCAGTCAATATCACAAATTTTCGGTTCAGAAGTCTGCCGGATTTTCTATAGTTGATTCTGGCAAAAATGCAAATATTGTTCTTCAGCTTGACCAAGCAAAATTAGTTATCATTGAGGCTAATAAAAAAAGACTGAGACCAATAGTGAAAAGTATAATATTCTGTGTTCATAACAATATACCTCTAAGAGGCCACAGAGATGATGGAGAGTTGGTGGTTCAAGAGTACCAAAATACAGTTATTCCTAATAACCAAGGTGTGTTTAGAAATTTATTATTATTTCGCTTAGACTCTGGAGACGTAGATCTACAGTCACATTTTAAGAATACTGGCAAAAATTGCACAATGACCAGTAAAACCGTACAAAATGAAATCATTGCTTCAATTGGAGAGGTTGTACAGACATCCATCCTAAATGACATAAAAAAATTTAAATTATTTTCTATTCTCTGTGATGAAACCACAGACATAAGTAAGAAAGAGCAAATGACTCTGTGTATAAGATATGTAGATACCGAAATTTATATATTAAAGGAAGAATTTTTGGGATTTATTGAGATGTCTTCGACCACTGGACAGGACATTAAAGATGCAATTTCTAAAGAATTAAGACGAATGGGTTTATCACTTGAAAATCTCAGGGGCAAGGTTATGACGGTGGAAGTAATATGGCTGGCAAGTTTATTGGCACCCAAGCTCTTATAAAAAATGAACAGCCGTTAGCATTGTACACTCATTGCTTTGCTCACTGTTTGAATCTATCTATATCAAAAAGCTGTGAAACAACAGCAATTAGAAACATGGTGGGAATTGTTAGTGCAGTATCCACTTTCTTAACAGCTTCAGCCAAGCGAGTTAACGTTTTAGAACAAGCAATATCCAACGCAAATTTGACCGAAGTTAAAAAACGTTGGGTTGAGAGGCATGCAAGTCTTATAACTTTTAAGGAACTTTTTTTGCCAATTTCTAATGCCTTGGAACAACTAGAAAGTGACCGTGATGTTGACACATCAAGTAAGGCAGCTTCATTAAGTGCAGCTATTAGAAGGAGTGATTTTATTATTGCACTAGGAACAGCAGTTTTATGTATGTCGTATACACTCAAATTGAGCAAATTTTTGCAAAATCCAAAACAAGACCTTTCAACTGCTTTATCCTATGTTCAACACATAAAAGCTATTATAAAGAATATGAGAGCAAGCTGATTCTTAGTTCCAAAAAATTTACATAGAGTCTTGTAAAATAGCTTTAGATTTAGGGACAAATATTGCTGTGCCTCGTATATGTAACCGTCAGACAACAAGAAATAATATTAATGCTTCAAACGACGAAGAATATTTTCGTATAACTGTATTTATTCCTTTCGTTGATCATATTATTGTAGAAATTGAAAATCGTTTTGATAAAGGGACTTATGCTGTTATGGCAATAGAAGGGATTATTCCTAGTAATCTGGAAAAATATAAAGATGAGAAAATAATAGAAGCGGCTCTGTTTTACGAACAAAATCTTCAAGGATCCGATATTCAGCTTGCTGCGGAATTAAAAATATGGAGGCATACATGGAAATCTAAACAAGACAAGCCCTCTACAGCAGTGGAGAAATCTAAACAAGACAAGCCCTCTACAGCAGTGGATTCTTTAAAAGAATGTGATGAATTATTTTTCCCAAACATTCGAATTTTACTGCACCTTTTTTCGGTTTTGCCCGTTACAACAGCCACTGCAGAAAGAAGCTTTTCAGCTTTAAAAAGACTAAAGAGCTATTTAAGAAGCACTATTAGTGAGGAAAGGCTTAATGGCCTTGCCCTTCCTTGCATCAATAAATCACGAACTATTAATGTTGACCATGTTATAACTGTTTTCAAAAATGAAACCTAGAAGGATTGAGCTTTCCAACTAACTTCATTGCTCATTTTTTCATTTCGTTTTTAAATTTTTTTGCGTTATGTACGATATACATATATGAATTATATGGGTTTTTTATATTACATTTCGTTTTTTTACCCCCCCCCCCCCTTATGCAAATCCTAGATCCGCAACTCCCCTTGTGCTGGCAGGTTTGAAATCTCCCAGCCTCGTGCGGTGATGGGTCATTGACCTTGATATGTGCTGTACTACCACGCGCAATCTTGTCGCCTTGCCTCTTTTAGTTTGGCTTCAGCAGTGGTTGGAAGCGGATCGTGCTTAGCTCACTTGCCGGAATTATGACAAACGAAAAAATCGAGCAACGTATTAACTTAAAGTTTTTGGTAAAACTCAAAAAAAACGGCCACTGAATGCTTTCGAATGCTAAAAGAGGTCTACGGAGAGGAATGTATGTCTCGTGCAATGATTTTTATGTGGCATAAAAGGTTTTCTGAGTGTCAGGAAGAAGTTAAAGATGATGAACGAGAAGGGCGCCCCAGCACATCCAAAACAGACGAAAATGTTTCAAAAATTAGTGAAATTATTAGAAAGGATAGGCGTCTTAGTGTAAGAATGATCTCAGAAATGATAAATATCAACAGAGAGATAGTTCGACAAGTTTTGCATAATGATTTAAACATGACAAAAGCCTGCGCAAAATTGGTCCCGAAAAATCTAACCCAAGAACAAAAAGACACTCGTAAGGAAATTTGTTCTGACACGCTTGAGAGGCTAAATGAGGAGCCAGATTTTTTAGGAAAAGTAATTACCTGCGTCGAAACATGGATTTTTCAGTATGATCCAGAAACTAAGAGGCAATCAATGCACTGGAAAAACCCCTTCGGAGCCGAGAATGAAGAAAGCAAGAATGAGCAAATCAAAATTGAAAGCGATGCTCCTTGTTTTTTTCGATATTAGGGGTGTTATTCTTATTGAATGGGTGCCTGAGGGACAAACAGTCAACCAACACTATTATTTGGAAGTATTGAAGAAACTAAGGGAACGTGTAAGGAAAAAACGTCCAGATTTATGGAAGAACAACGCGTGGTTGTTTCACCAGGACAATGCACCGGCCCACAAAGCCATTTCCATTAAGCAGTTTTCAGCTGATAAGAAGATCCCTGTCCTTAACCACCCACCATATTCACCAGACTTGGCCCCTTGCGACTTAAAATGTATGAATGCACCGCTCAAAAGGGTAGAAGCGAGGAATGCCTCAAATGCGGGGAAATAGGACATAGGAGTAATAGCTGTAATAATAAGGAACGCTGTACAAAGTGTGACGTCGAAGACCATAGAGCAAATCAAATAAAGTGCCCATACTTTAAAGGTTTGGTAGAGAAGATGAGAAGAGAGAGAATACAATCAATAAGCAGGGGAAGAACTAGAAGCATTTATGAACCTTAAGCTCTTACAAACAATTAGGGAGGGGGAGGGCAGCGCACGATCTGGTTTATGCTTCAGCTAAACACAAAAAACAGACATCTTAATAGTCGGCGAACCAAACAATTGACAAAATGATACAGACAAAGGAAAACTGGCAAACAATACACAGAATGTTAAAAGAAATTCTAAAAACAAAGGAAGAAGCAGAAAGGACTGGAAACTGAGGATACTCGTTGCCTTCACGATGGAGATGTCAAGATTGGCGGTTCCGTGAAGTGCATTCCCCCTCAGTAACGAAATTTGTATTTATGTACTGCTCTTGGATTAGCTGTGAGAGTTACTCAGCAAGTAAAAGATATAGGGTTTGACACTGATAATTAATTTGACGGAATATTTCGAGAGGCAGAGGATGCTCTTAAATATATCGACATAAAAATACCACGGTTCCCATCCCGACAAACCCAAAGATAGGTCATACCAACAGCGTCTGCAAGTAATTATTTTAAAATAACAATTTCTATTGCCTTTTTAGACTCTAATTTCTAATCTCGAAGATAGATTTTTAAATCACAGAGAAACCATAACACTCTTCAATTCATTGTTTCCTTCTCCTGAAAACGCAGAAAATAACTCTATTTTCATAAGTATCGACGCAAAACTCGTAGAGTACAGTCGAGTATTCGAGCATTGTGATAATTCGGTACAAACCCGCAAATTACATTTCCGAAAATTCAAAGACCAGTCCTTAATACAGTCCACGACCCCTGCGGCTTAGGGTGGACGCGCCTAGGAAAAGAAGTCTGCGTTAGGAAGCCAAGGAAATTAAAGGTAGGACCTGATTATCGAAGCTTTAAACTTTCTCATGCGCGTGACATACGATTAGCTTCACCATAATCTGTTCACTGGCATTTGCTTTATATACCTGTTATATGCGTCTCATAACCCTTATCTTATGTATCAAATTACAGGCGATAACAACTTCCTTTCTAGAAAACATATTATGTTACAGCTTTCGCAGAATGCAGCGTAGATGCACCTGCACTTCTGCTGATGCTGAGGTCAGCATATGCGACCTTATACAGGGTGGCCACTTTTTCAATGGGATTGTATTAGTAATTTTCAAACCATACTAGTTAGAAAGTCGGTTAAATAGAGAAAAAGTTGCCTATCTCGAAGCATAATCTAGCGGTGGAAATTAATAGAAAATAGCAGGCCCGGCTCTTGAGATATTTCGATAAAAGGAAATTCGATCTTTTCGGTTTTTTAGTTATCGTTCATTCATTTTCAGAATTACTAAAAAATATTTTATAGGTTTTTTATTTGATAGTAAATTTTCTTTGATTTGACGTTTTCATATTTTGCATTCAACGTTTCGTATTCTCCAGACCACCCTCAACTTATTTTTTTAAATGTGGACCTGGATATTTTATAACATTATTTGGAATAACTTTTCGTCCTGCATCCAGCGGTGTATTACACAATGGCATTCAATGACGGTTTTTGGGTAATATGGACCGTAATCCAAATTTTATTAAATTTACGCTTGGTTTCAGCCATCTTTAGTTGAATCAACATGTCGTGCCCCTCGACAAAAAAATAAAATCAATTCTTACAAAATTTATGTAATTTTTCGAAAATTAAACAATTCATCATCAATAACAATAGTTATGTAGAAATTTTAAAACGCAATTACTAATAATAACAAAAAGAAATTCAGTTTTTGTAAGTCATAATCAAATTATTTGAAAATATCAATAAAATTAATTGAGTAGTTGTTCAAAATGTCCGCCATAATTTTCAATACATTTGGCGATTCTGATATTCATATTTCTTATGCTATTGTTTATTTCTTATTCTTGGATATCTTCCAATGCATCTTCAATCATTTCGCGGAGAATCTCAATTATTGCATTCGGTGTATTATACAATTTATTTTTGAGACGTCCCCACAAATAAAAATATAATGGATTCAGATCAGAAGATCTGGCAGGCCACGCCACTGGACCTCTTGTTCCAATCCATGAATTGGGAAAAGTCTAAGTCAAATAATCCGTGACCATTCTTGAATGGTATGGACCACATCCATCTTGTTGGAATCAGATTTCGTTAAGACGATACTCTATAGGAAGATCGTCTAACATGTCCTGCAGTATATCTAAACATTTTTCTGCAGTAAGGTTTTCGTCAATAAAGTATGGTCGCAGTAATTTATCATTTAACAAACCGTACCACTTCTTGGATTAGGTGAGGATTTTCCGTGGCATAAAAATGTTTATTTCTTTGATTGAACATACCAGAATTCGTAAATGTTGTTTCGTCTCCCCAAATGATATTGTGTGCAAAGTTGTTATTAAGTCTTACTTTCTGTTTGAGCCAATTACAAAATCGAAATCTTCTTTCAGGATTATTACGATATAGTTTTTGTACCGCTTGGTATTTGTATCGGTGTCTCTTGACTATTTAATTAACAGCACTTTTTGATAAATTACATTCACCTGCAATAGTCCTCGACCCAACTCCTGGATTTATTCGAATTTGAGCTGAGACATTAATATCGTTGACCGACTCCTTTCTTCGAACATACGGAACTCTAGGTTTATCGAATGTATTATGTTCGAGAAGAGTTGTAGACAAACGCCGAAAACATTTTATATTTGGTTGCATTCTGTCGGGATAACAACAAAACAAAACATCTATAGAAATACAGGGTGGCTCACGCTCAACGGGACGGAGCTTTATGGGAAAACGACCAAAGATATAAAAAATTCGTTTGGGAGGAATACGTAGGTTACAGACGGCTACAATTTAAAATTTGTTAGATGTATACAGGATGTCCCACATAAATGAAAAAAAATTAGTTCATTAAAAATTATTCAAACAAGAGTAAACAACTAATTTCTGGGAGACTTTTTTTCCTTAAAAATTCAAATAAATCGAAAACTAATAATAATAGTAATAGGGAACCTTTAGTTAACTGACATTATTTTTGATGTAGTTTTTAATTCTAAAATAAAAAACAGGGTGTTCCAATAAAAATAATATAACTTTGTATATTTTCTCTTATGTGGGACATCCTGTATACATCTAACAAATTTTAAATTGTAGCCGTCTGTAACCTACGTATTCCTCCCAAACGAATTTGTTATATCTTTGGTCGTTTTCCCATAAAGCTCCGTCCCGTTGAGCGTGAGCCACCCTGTATAAACACAAAATATAACATGGAAGAATAACAAGTAAACGAGGTATCAATGAGATATAGAACAGACATAGAAAGAAGTTTAGACAATACACCAGTTTTAAACATGGCCAACATAGTAGAGAAGAAATGGAATAACATAGAGAATGCCATAAAAACATCAACTGAGAAAAATATAAATAAGAAAAAAACGCAGAAAAGAAAGAAATGGTTAGATAATGAATGTGATGAAGAAATTAAAAAAAAAACACACAAACTGAGAGAAAAATACATACAAACAGGTAACAATGCAGACGGAAAAAATGAATAGAACACAGAAAGAGGCTGTTAAAAAATGTGCAGAAATAAGAAAAGGTGTCACCAATAAAAAAAAAAAGTCGCAGAAAAATCTGATGTGTCCAACACATGACTTTCCTATCTAGTTATTACAGGCTTTTTCCGGTTATTTTGTACAACCTATTGCAGCATCTCTATAAATGTTTAGAGGATAAACTAAATATATACATTGTCCACATACATCTACCGCGAAACATTTTTCTATAGATATTCATTGAAAATGAAAATACTGAAAAATTTAAATTTAGCACTTTTCCTACAATTTTTCCATTACGGTCCATTTTAAAAAAATCATGTATGAACAAATATTATAGAGATCGATATCGCAAACAACTTTTATTTCAACAATTTTCATAAAAATCAGAATTTTGCACATTTTGTCAAATTTTTCGAATACGGACCATTTCAGGAAATTTTTACAAAAAGCAAAAATTATAGATAATAATATTAAAAGTAACTTTTATTTGAACAATTTTTTTTTCTCCAAACATAAATAACAGATATATTCCATAAAATATAAAAACGGCCTCCCATAAAGTACCCCCCCCCCAGATGTTCCGACTTTGTCCAAAATCTAATCAATTCACGTCAGGCCGAAATAAAACTTAAGTTTAAAATTTAATGTTTTTTTCTTTATTCGTTTTTGAGTTTTCTTCAAATTTCTAAATTTACACATTTTCTCAAATATCTTGAATACGGTCCATTTTAGAGAAATTATCTATTGAATAAAAATTATAGAGAATTATATAACAAACAACTTTTGTTTGAACAATTTTTGTAAAAAAAAATATTTTTTTACATTTTGTCAAATTTCGCGAATACGGACCATTTTAGGAAAATTTTGTATATAACAAAAATTATAGATAATAAAATAAGAAGTAACTTTCATTTGAAGAATTTTCTTCCCCAAACGTAAATAACAGATATATTCCATAAAATATAAAAATGGCCACCTATAAAGTACCCCCCCAGATGTTCCGACTCTGCCCAAAATCTAATCAGCTCATTAGACGCTGGAACAAAGCTTAAGTTTGAAATTTGTTGTTTTTCCGTGTATCGGCTCATGAGTTATGCGTTATACAGACACGCACGCACACACGCACGCACGCACGCACGCACGCACGCACGCACCCACACACACGCACGCACGCACGCACGCACGCACGCACGCACCCACACACACACACACACACACACACACACACACACACACACACACACACACACACACACACACACACACACACACACACACACACACACACACACACACACACACACACACACACACACACACACACACACACACACACACACACACACACACACACACACACACACACACACACACACACACACACACACACACACACACACACACACACACACACACACACACACACACACACACACACACACACACACACACACACACACACACACACACACACACACACACACACACACACACACACACACACACACACACACACACACACACACACACACACACACACACACACACACACACACACACACACACACACACACACACACACACACACACACACACACACACACACACACACACACACACACACACACACACACACACACACACACACACACACACACACACACACACACACACACACACACACACACACACACACACACACACACACACACACACACACACACACACACACACACACACACACACACACACACACACACACACACACACACACACACACACACACACACACACACACACACACACACACACACACACACACACACACACACACACACACACACACACACACACACACACACACACACACACACACACACACACACACACACACACACACACATATCGCGAAAATAGTCAAAACGGATTCAGGGGACCTCAAAACGTAAAAATCCGTCGAAAACTCGAGGTCGAAAAAAATCATGATTCCTATACTTTCCTTATATCTGTATACAGATAGGAAAGTAAAAAATGACCACCAATAAAGTACCCCCCCAGATGTTCCGACTCTGCCCAAAATCTAATCAGCTCATTGGACGCTAAAACAAAGCTTAAGTTTAAAATTTGGTGTTTTTCTGTGTATCGGTTCATGAGTTATGCGTTATACAGACACACACACACACACACACACACACACACACACACACACACACACACACACACACACACACACACACACACACACACACACACACACACACAGACACACACACACACACACAGACATCATCGCGAAAATAGTCAAAATGGATTCAGGGGACCTCAAAACGTAAAAATCCGTCGAAAACTCGAGGTCGAAAAAAATCATGATTCCTATACTTTCCTTATATCTGTATACAGATAGGAAAGTAAAAATGAAATTAATCATTTCTATAAAGATAAGGTAAGGAGGGAAATTTAATAGGAGGGAAAAGTGAGCAAATGCAAAGATGGAAACAATACTTCCAAAAATTACTGAACGATGAACCTGAATTTGGTAGGTATGTATTGTCAAAAATGGAATCGGGAATATTTTTTAATTATTTATCTTACCAAAACATATTTTTTAATAGTCGAATAATTGAATAATTATTGATTCTCATTTATTTTTTCCTAATTAATCACTTTATATTCGAAGTATTATACACTTTTTAAAAATTAATACTGATTATAAATTCAATACAGATCCGTACAGTAAAATTTGGATTACAGTCCATATTACCCAAAAACCGTCATTGAATGCCATTGTGTAATACACCACTGGATGCAGGATAAAAAGTTATTTCAAATAATGTTATAAAATATCCAGGTCCATATTTAAAAAAAATAAGTTGAGGGTGGTCCGAAGAATACGAAACGTTGGATGTAAAATATGAAAACGTCAAATCAAAGAAAATTTACTATCAAATAAAAAACCTTAAAAATATTTTTTAGTAATTCTGAAAATAAATGAACGATAACCAAAAAACCGAAAAGGTCGAATTTCCTTTTATCGAAATATCTCGAGAACCGGGCCTGCTATTTTCGATTAATTTCCACCACTAGATTATGCTTCGAGATACGCAACGTTTTCTCCATTTAACCGACTTTCTAACTAGCATGGTTTGGAAATTACTAATACAATCCCATTAAAAAAGTGGCCACCCTGTATATAGGACCATTTTTGTAATATACTTTAGTTTTTAACTTACATTCATACACACAACATGTACTAATCTTTCAATATATTCTTTAACAAGTATAACCTTTTTTAAAAAAGTTAAATTAGATCCATGCGATCTAAAATACCTATTTAAATATGATTTTAAAGATTTTATTAATTTTTAGAATATTTTATTTACTTTTTATATTTATGTATGTATGTTTCGTGTTTGAATCAAAATAAGGTAAATTTTACAGTACCTAAGTAAGGTTTTGACTTTAATTTTGTTTCAATGCATAAAATACTTCTTAGTATAGTATTGAGACTCTCTAGGACGTATTCAAGATTTAAACATGGGAGACAATCTGGATTAGGTTGGACACCTCATGTTAGATAGAAACGAGGGATGATAATATTCATTTCATTTTGTGTGTATTTTGTCCAATTTTAAGCTGCAAGGTGGGAGAACAGTTGGTCTAAAATTATTATTGACATGAATCCACCTAGATTCGTTTTCTGGCTGCGCCACTGATGAGAGCACTAGTTTAAACCGTTCAATTGGTTTTAACAAGGGTTCAGTAGAGGAATTTTTTAAAAAATATGTCTCGGTCATTAAAAAGCATAACCTAAACACACATCATACGAGTATTTACAACTTAGACGAAACTGGAGTAACAACTGTTATGAAATCTATAAAAGTGATATCATCAAAAGGTTAAATTGCATCTGGTGAAAGAGGAGCTTTGGTAACATGTACATGTAAGCGTCGACCACTTCGCTGAATAACTATTAAAAAAGTCACATGAAAAAGAAAAAAAAAGGAGAAAGAGCAGTTACAAAAAATGGAGAGAAGCGGCATTCTGAAAAAAACTCCACCCACTAATCCCGCTTAAACAATAATTGAACACCCCCACCCCCTTAAGAAATACATATATTACGTGTCTTTTAGATTAATACCATAACAAAATAAGTATTGAGTAAGATAATGTAAAATTTGTTAGAAAAATAAACAGTCCAATGGAAACTTTTTATGAAAGTCCTATTTCTCCAAGTAATGACGGCATTCTCAGTTTGAATAAGTTCTCCAAAACATTCTGTATTATCTAGTTTAGGATCAGGACAAATCTTTCAGCGTCTATTTTGTATTTCAAGACATGATACTTTCCTAGAACGTCAGTTGTAGTGATGCGCAAACAAATGCTTATTCAAACGTAATCTTCTTCTATTATCATTTGTTTAAATAAGTACAACGTACTGAATACTATTAATACAGTTGTGTAGTACTGCTGCTATTTGAATCTCCAGAATCTGCAAAAAAATAGTACTATTAAATTTTAAAATAATTATGAAACGACTGTTTCTTATATTTGAGGGACTCGGGTGTTAAAATCTGGTGACATTTTTGTGAAAATTGAGTAAATACATGTAAACCATGGTAAATAATGTTTTAAAGTTTCTCAGTCATGTTATATATGTATTCAATAAAGACATTCTTAATCTTGACATCAAAAAACGAGTTTCATTTATAACCTAACACATAACATGGTGCCAAAATCAGTTGTAAAATAGCAGTTTTTACAAAAAAATATTAACAGAAAACAAAACATCAACATCGAGAACCATTAAAAATCAAGAAATCAAACCAAAAAGTTAATTGATGAAAACAGTCATCGAGAAAACAGATAAGCATGGAAAAATAATGGCCGATCCCACTTTTGCCAATATCTGTGAACGTTTATGAGAATTGGAGACTTTTTATCCAGTGATTTAAAAAGTATCAGCTGGCAGCTGAACTAAAGAAAAAAGCAGAACCTACAGAATGTGCCCAACTACTTCTTGTAATAGGAGAAGAAAGATTTAAAATATCAAACACATTCGAATTCATAGAGGAAGAGAAAGGCGAAATTGATCCTCTAACAAAAATTTTATAAATATTTCTAACCCAAAAGTAACCTTTCAAACTTATTCAGAAGAAAACAGGGTGAAAATAAACCAATAGCCAATTTCATAAGTCATAATACATATATTGCAAAACAATGAGAATTATTCATCTTAGAGGAAAGTCTAACAAAAACTTGCATAACTAGGTGGCATATCAGACAGCAGAATAAGACAACGACTGTTAGAGAGCTATATCCTTGTGTAAAAGCATAGAAACTTCCCAACAACAATCCAAAAAATTGAACCGAACAACACAGAAGCAACAGAAGTAAGCTATACAAATAGAACAAAAAACCAATCGTAGCTAAGGTAACAAAAACTAACAATGAAACACAAACTACATTAGAGGACAAGCTAGCAGCTCAAAATGCTACCCTGCAAAGTAATCAAAGATAAGTGTATTTCATGAAATAGGTTAGCTCACTCTAAAATGTGCATACAAAAAGAATACAGTGAGCATAATAAGTCTTACCCCCTCTAACTAACTCGTCACTGGAGTCTTGTTAGGAAAATCGCTGAGACACGTCGATTTCTGATTTCTACAATGTACATTTTTAAATGAATAGTTTACCCTTAATTTCATCCCTTACTAGAGGGGAGCAACCCTTTCGAAAAATTTAAATGCATGGGGTAGTAAGTGATAGCTCATTTGAAAGGAGGTTTTATTCTCTATTCAACCGTACAAAAACATTTGAAATTTACTTCATTACGTGTTGATTTATTAATGTTTAAAAATAACAAAACATCACAAATAGGAAAGCAACTAAACTAACAGTGACCTTATCTAATGGCAAAAGTCTTACTTCACGTCTGAACCAAAGCCGATATCATGCAGGGCCGAATTTTAATTCTAAGGATGAGTGCGCTACATTAATTTCCGTTATTTTGAAACAATAATTAGTCGAGAATTATTAAAGCAAATTTCAAAATTTTTTGCATGGTTGAATAGAGAATAAAACCCCCTTTCAAATGAGGTATCACTCATCACCCCATGCCATTTAAATTTTTCAAATGGGTTGCTCTCCTCTAGTAAGGGATGAAATTAAGGGTAAACCATTCATACAAAAATGTACATTGTAGAAATCCAAAATCGACGTGTCTCGGCGATTTTCTTAACAAGACTCCAATAACGAGTTAGATAGGGGGGGTAAGACTTATGATGCTCACTGTATATTTGAGTAGTTCTCAGGAATTTGCGAAAATCGTGTTCATTCTTAGTTTTATATATTATTAACGTTGTAGACCAGGGATGTTGCGAATATTCGCATCCGCATATGCGGAGTTTCCGCATAGATTGGAACATCTGCATCTGCATCCGCAATAATCAATACGGATGTTCATCCGGATGCGAATGTAATACAAATGGCGAGTTGCGACAAGACAGAAATTGGGTGGAGCCGGCGAATGACGCGTGCCGTTCACGCGACGCGTTTCCTGAGAATGACTGATCCAAAGGAAAAAAATATGAAACAACTAGGACCAGGACCATCAAGTTTCGTCAGAAAGTCAAGCTTAAAAAACGACCTTGCTACGATGTTAGATTCGTCAAGTGAAGATGAGAGTCAAGAAATACCAGAAAATGGTAGCCCTGAAGCTGTACTTAAAAAGGAATTACTTTCTTACAGCACTAAAAAAAAGAGTCAATGCTGATGAAAATCCTCTTAAATGGTGGAGTTTTCATCGAGAGGAATTCAAGATATTATCACCGATAGCACGAAGATTTTTATCCACTCCACCAGGCAGTGTTCCTAGCGAACAATTATTTGGTAGCGCGGGTTTAATTTACGAATCTCTGCGTAACCGCCTTGAATCAGAAAAGGTGGCAATATTACTCTTTATTAAGTACAATGTTCTATTTTTGACTTCACTTACTAATATGAAAATTAGTATGTGAAGTTAAAAAAAATAGGAGCATTATACATAGAATACATACATTACATACATAACCTAATACTAATTTTCATTAATAAAAATGTTAATAAATACTTTATCATTGTTTTAATTCTTCATTCGTTTTCGTATTCTATTTTTATATAGGATCTTAAACATCCGCGTCCGCATCCGCGGATGTGAGCCTTCAAAAATCCGCATCCGCTTTCACATCCGCGGATGTGAAAAAATCAGCATCCGCAACATCCCTGTTCTAGACTTTCTATTTTTTCACGAAAACTATACTACTAAAGCTACTCGAACCATACTTAATTTAACTGTTTCAATCTCACAATAATAAATGGTAAATATCAGAATACTTCAAATATCATTCCCCCATCGTGTCCCAAACTCAAAATTTTAATTATATTGTATCATTAATTTATTGTAATCTGTGACTTTGACTAGTTTTAATCATTACTTATGTTAAAAATAGTGCATTTAACAGTACATACCCTTTTCATTAGGTACCGAGTAATAAATCATTCGAAAATTTAATTTTTATCTGGGTCCCAAAAAAACATCATTCCCTCACTTTTTACTAAAACCTGGATTATACTTTTACATCGGATCGTAGGTTGCCGCGCTTATAAATTTTTTGCGTTTGACAGCATTGTCAATGAAGCCATACCATCATTGTTACAAGGCGCGAAGAGATATGTTGTAGTCATATGGTTTATTTAATTATTCAAATGTTACATTTTTATGTCTCATTAGCTCACACCGTTTGAATAAAAGGTAATTATATTATTTGTAATAATCATTATGATTTTTCACATGTTTTGAGGACTGAAAATCTTGCTTCGAATCGGAATTTAATTTGTGGTTATGATTGACCAGTTTTTGTAGGTTATGTTTGATTTTATCATTTCCTCACTATCAATCCCTCACTATTCTATTAATGAGGGAATGGGAATTTATGAGGGAGTGATGAAATCAAACATAACCTACAAAAATAACCTCGAAATAAATTCATGTTAAGATAAAACAAGACGTTTATTGTGTTAACTTAATCTAAATATAGTAATAATGTTTAAAAAATTCATTGCCTCACTTGAATCATTATTCCCTCATAATTGATTTTTTTTTATCATCACTTTATTATCATTAATATCAAGAAAAGTTGGGGACCACATAGTCAGCTGGGGTAAGTTACTCATGTACTGTGAATTGAATATATGAAATTTTTAATTATTGCAAATTATATTCTTCTTATTATTATTCGAAGTCATTTTTCGCAAATTTGTGAGAACTATTCATTTAATTGAAAAATCAGACTTAGATTCTGAAAATGAGTTATTTCTAGGTATAGTAAATAGTAGCTCTAAAAAAATATCAACAAAATAATGACTTTAATATAGATTTTATCATCAACAAATTCTTGTCCTGTAATTTGATACAGAAGCAATGGCAAACGTAATTTCTATAAATGAATTCAAATTGCTAGGTAGTAAGGCATGTATTGAAAAATCTGACAGTAGATTATCAACAATATTAAATAAAAATCTAGTAGTTTTAGGCAAATGCAGATTTAAATGCAAATATCAAGCTATTATAACATCAATTTTTATATAGTACCAGGTCTTCAACAATACCCGAAACCCACGTGATCTGGTAGCATCAAAAACACAGCGAAAGGGCCTGATTTGGTTCCTTATATGTCAACTGTCGTTGTCAATACTGTCAAAAATATCATTAGCGTTCATTTGGGTTTTTGGGTATATTTATAATATTTATATTATTTAAAGGTTATTGATTTTGCATTTTGTCAACACGCTTTTATTAAATCTTTCCTCAAATAATAATAAACCAATCAGTTCTTTTTAGAGCTCATTAGTGCTTTCATTCTTTTTTGCCGGTAAGTGTAAATTTATTTACTTTTATACAATTTTATTGACAATATAATTTTCAGCTCAAAATGTTTACACCGGAACAAGATTCTTTTATTTTAATGGCACATTATAGAAGTGGATCTCGAAATGATGATGGAACTTGGTCATATTCAATTCAGAGTTGCATTCAACAATTTGAGGAACGTTTTCCAGCTGTACAAATTAGAAGTGTGTCGTTCGCGAACGATTCGTTCAAAAAGAACGAATCAGTGCACTGACTCGAATGAATTGATTCCCTGTTTTTAAAAGATTCGAATCTTTTTTGAGTCAATTGCTCGATGGCTCTGCGATCGATCAAACATGCCGAGTTCCGAGTTTGGTTGCTTCGTTCATTCGATTTGGATTCGAAGATTTGGTATTTTACATCGGCATCGGCAAATTGGTCGCTTTTATTCTAAGTTCTACGGCATAATACGAGAACTCTGACAGGCGGTGGCGGTATGTGTCTTTAATGTTTTTCTCACTTTACAGGAGGTGTGTATTAAGCTTAGGTAAACAATTTATGCGTGTTGTCTGATAAATAAATTTAAATCAAAGTAAAATTAAAACAAAAAATGACGAATCGTGAATATATAATTTTGCGTTAATTTTGGCTATATATTGGCATTTTTAAAAAAAATTGTGTTATTGTTGTTTATCTTAACGGACAAGGATGTATTTATTATTCAGCTGCCTTTTTTTATGAAATATGAAACATTAATTCGCTTTACTTTAAAATAAATCTGGTTATAATTATTTTACTCGACGACCTAGTAGGTAGGTAGGTTAGGTAGTACTCAAATTCGTAAAAGTTCGGTTCGATTTCCTTCGCCGGATCGGTGGAATAACATCGTTCGTGGTTCGCTAAAGTGAATCACTTGAGAACGAATCTTGAAGAACGAATCTTTTTAGGTGAATGAATCAAATGAATTAATTCAGTAAAAAGATTCGAACTTCCCACCTCTAGTACAAATAGAATATGATAGTTTTCGTCATCATAGACATGTTCTTGTTCAACGTTTTGAAACGAAAAATTGCATTTGTAAAGGAAAGGGGTCTGGAAGGCCCACAGTAATAACCGAAGAAGTTGTTCAAGATGTGCGAATTCGCATGGAGCAAAGTCCCACTAAATCAGTAAAAAAGTTAGCAGCTCAAGCAGGCAAGAACAGTGTTTGGGAGCTTGACTCTCTTATAATCTAATTTCATCGTTTTAGATTTATCTGTAGGAACTAGCCATAAGATTTTGAAAAAAAATCTATCAATGCATCCTTATAAGGTTTCAGTACTGCAACAATTGTTTCCTGGTGATTTTGTTAAACGTATGGAATACTGTCGATGGTTCAATGAGCAATTAAATGACAATAACTTATTGGATCGAACTTTTTTTACTGATGAAGCATGGTTTCACTTATCAGGATATGTCAATAGTCAAAATTATCGAACATGGGCAACTGAAAATCCTCATTTATTTGTGGAGACAAGTCTACATCCCATAAAAGTTGGTATTTGGATAGCAATTTCAAGAAGAAGAATAATAGGGCCCATATTTTTCTATGACACAATTAATGGCCAACATTATCGAAATATTTTTCTTGAATTTGTTGAACAGCTACAGGATGACTAGTTACAATTGGGTTACTTTCAACAAGATGGAGCAACAGATCATATAGCTAGAGCTACTATTGACCTAATAGAAGAATAGTTTGATGACCGAATTATTAGTAAAGGATTATGGCCTCCAAGATCTCCAGACCTCACACCTCCTGACTACTTTTTATTTGGTCATATAAAAAATAAAGTATTCAGAAATCGTTTGCATGATGTGAATGAATTAGAGCAAGCTATAGTTAATGAAATTGAAAGTGTAACTGAGGAGCAACTGCATAATGTGTTCGAAAACATGAAAAGAAGGGTTAATGCTTGCATAGAAGCTGGTGGTGAACATTTTGAACACTTACTGTAAATGTATATTCTTTGTACAACATCAAATTATCCTTTAAAATAAATTATTGAAGTTGATGTGATCAATTCTGTTCAGAACTGGATTTTTTTTTGTTTATATCAATATGACTTTTTGTTACATATTTTATATATATATATTTTAAATGAACAAAAACAAATTTAACATGAAAAATTAGCATATTCTAAATTAATTTTCAATTTTATAAATACTTACTAATTTAAAATAAATAAAAACAAATTAAAAATTGTATTTGTTTATTATGTCCCATTGCCCATGTACAATTCCATCTTTTGAAGTAAATTTTAAATTGATTTCTAATTTCTAAACGTGCAACAAGCTAAATGTATGATCTGTAGATACTTTCTATATCTATCAAGTTGATCTATTTGTAAGATTTAATAATTCTACTACATAAACGAAAACATTCAAAGCGATTATCACATGTTTAATCAAAATAAGATTACTATGACTTATTCTAACCAATACTGTAGTAATTTAAACAGTCAGCCGTAGTTAAGATAATATACCAGTTGCCATCAAGCTAAAATAAATAATTTGTAATTGTGTTCTTTATGCATAACATTTTTTAACCCTCCGTTCCCACACTTAATTTTTATCAAGAATTTGTCCCTCAAAATTTCAATTATTGAATAATAATCTAAATTCAGCTCTTTTAATAAAATTGGGAGCTGTCCCATTCCGCTACACGCACTGGGATATATGATGCCCCATGCTTATTTATACACAACAATTGAACTTAAAACTCATAACAATTTTTTTATGGTAACTTAGATCACAATAAACATATGTACCAAAAAACTGATGGCTAAAATGCTATTTTATTGACAAAAAGGTAAAAGACAATTTGTATCACAAACGAATATATTAAATTTAATCTAAATAAACGTAATCATTTAGTTAATCTATATACAAAATTGGTAAACAAATCCAAGATTTTCGGGTAAACTTCACTTGTATCCACTTTTTCTTTTTACGACTGGCAACCTCTTAGTCTTTGGAGGTCTTTCTTCAGTTTTTTCTTCGCTACTTTGCTCAATTTCGGCTTCAGTTTGAATTTCAACATAATTAAAATTCTTATCAGAATGTTCACCGCAAAATAATTCATGTTTATTATATCCTTTAAAGATTCAGGAACAAAGTGTTCTAATTGTATCTCGCTCAAAGGGCGAGAGGTGGAAGCATTTCTATGTAAAAATAAAATACCATGCCAATACCCATATGTAATTTAAAAATACCACTACTTCAAGATCCTATCGCAAAAAAAAAAACAAATATTAAACTGTTACAGCACACGCTGGGACATAGTCTTTTGATGAGTATAGACTGAACTTCACTTGCAGAAGAACCTCGACCATATTGAATGTGGTGGAAACTAACTGAATTTATACCAGCGGTATTGGTATTACTTCCAAACTTGAAGATAAAGAAGTGTACGGACGGAGCATCGAGATAAAGTACGGAGGGTTAAATAAACATTAAAAACAAAAAAAAACAGTCAAGAATCTCAAGATACGGTGATATTAGGTTAGGTATCGAATTATTCTTCTTTTAATAAGAGAGGTATTGAATTCAATAGTGATTACATAAAAAAATTTAAAGATAAGATTTTATATTGGCCTAAATGGAATTCTAACATAAAAATATAAAGCACCATTAATTTAATAATATGATTTTTTTTTGTTATATCTCACTGTATTTTGTTCTTAAGGTTACAGACCATAAAAAAAAAGAAGAATAATTTTATTTTTATTTTATTTAAAACACCCACAAAAAATCCAATTGCATTGAAAGATACACTAAAACAAGAACTACATGACATGGAAAAAAAATGAGATCACAGCTATAATAGAAGAACCGACAGACTGGGTAAACTCCAGAGCTGTCACCTATCAGTGAGATTTAAATCATTTTTTGATTTAAATACATTTTTTAATTTAAATACTTTGATTTTAAATCTTTTTTAAAAAAATTATTTTTGATTTATGATTTAAATCTTTTTGAAAAGTATCTTTGATTTTTTACTTAAAAATTAGATTTAAATCTTTTTAAAACGATTTAAATCTTTTTAAAACGATTTAAAACTATTTAAATCTTTTTAAAACGATTTAAATCTTTTTATTAATTTAAATCTTTCTGAAATTATTTAAATTTGTAAAATGATGCGATCTTTTTAAAATGATTTAAATTTTCTTAAAGAATTAAATCTCTTTTAAGATTTAAATCTTTTTAAAACGATTTACATCACCTGATTCGTCAAAATCGTTATCAACCTGTCTATTCCTGAATAATAATCTAGTCAGCATGTCAGTAGGGTTGAATCAGAAATCCGAGAGAAAAGAAAAACAAAAAATAGTAAAGTGTAACAAATAATTGCAATGACTAAAGATTATTTTTAAGTATGAAATTTTACAATATCCTGAAACTATTAACATATGTATTTTAAATTTATGCACACTTTTATTTCAGATTTGACATGAGTTGCATTAAGACGATTGTGACTTTTTGACAAATTCAATAAACACGCTTGGCATAGATAGAGCGAATTAATTAAATTTTTTATTTCTTTGCCCGATTCATCCACACATTTTTCAAAAAAATTAACCCAAACGCGCTCACTTTGGTTATTTATTTACTCGCAATAACTTCACGTTGAGAGAAGAACTCTTTTAATTCAACCCACTCAATTTCATTATTCATAGCCGGGAGATTTTGAAAATGAAATGCATTTTTCCGGGAGAGTCTCTTAAGTACAAAAAAAAACATATTTTTAAAGAGTCTGATGTATGTGATATTTTTTCAGAAAAAAATTCATTTTTCTTAAAAACTAGGTCTCCATTGTTTTGAGGCATCATAGGCATACCAAAAGTATCTTTTAAAGGTTGAAAAATTCCTATTTACCAATTGACATGACATTTTTAAATAACAATTTTCATAACTATAGATATCAATGCTGCATAAATCCTTAAAAATATTATCTTGATTATTTAAAATTAATATTTCCGTAAGAATTGCATTGGGCTAATAACGATAAAAAATAAATACGAGAAAAGTTGATCGAGTTTTGCGTTTTATTTATGAGAAAATCACATTACTTAAGTATTCATTGTGTGGTGTGAATAAACTCAAGCAATAGCTTGAAGCAATAGCTTGTTAGTTTTAGCAGTTGCTTAAAACGGAGTGAATAAACATGAGTTGCCTCTATGAAGTAATTGCTTACCGAAACGAAGTCGAATCCGGAAAAACCGAAGCTGTAACTTGGTCAAGCATTTGCTTCAACGGACAAAAGTCGAGCACTTACTTCAAAAGTCAAGTTGTGACATGAAAGTTTCTCGTTCTATCGCCGCTTCACATCACGTCTGTCTAGGTCAGTCTTAATTAGTAAATAAACTAAGTAGACATGTCAAGTTCTAGCGAAGATGAGGGTTTTATGGGAAAAAAGTTTGATCGGGGTTTATTTAACAAATTATTGGCAGATAACAAAGTTGTCTTAGAAAAATCTAAATTACCGGCAGTTGTACAGGAGAAAAAAGAAGCGTGGGAAGTGACGAAAGTACAGCTGACTAAAATGCTTAGTAATATGAAGACAATCGTAAAAAAAAATACCGATGTCAAAGCCACGGGCAATAAAACAATAAAACTAAAAGTGTGGGAGAAAGATTTTTTTGCCATCATCAGCGATGAGAATAATCCAGTGTTTTCTAAAGTGCCTGGTAGTCTCACCGTCGGAGTAACTGTGGATAATGTAAATGTAAGTAATCAAAACGAAGATGAGACAGTTACAAAGTATTTGGTCAAATATGGAACAAAATCAAAAGGCGCTGGTAGACCATCTGCGGCCATGTCAAGTCAAAGTAGGGTGTCCGACGACGTTCGATTTGATCGAACAGATCATCTACTGGTTCTTATTCCAAATAATAAGCGAAGATGTGCCAAAAATGAATGTAATTCTATTGTCAGAACCACGTGTGTTAAATGCGACATTGGATTGTGCATTGGCTGCAAAGAACATTTTCATACCAAGTAAATTAGTAATAATTATATTGTTTTTGAGGTTATTATTAGTTTGATTACATGATACATTTAAATAAAATTGTTAGAATTTAAGGTAAAGACTGGAAAGTTTATGATGTTAAGGAACTTCAGAAATTTTACAAAAAATAAAATTAGTGAGTACAAAAGAATATTTTTCACAAAGATATTGAACAAAAAGTAGAAATAGAAAGTTTTCCTAATTTTAAAACACATTTAGTAAGTTTAAAACAAAACATAACGAATAAAGGAAAAAGTACAAGACATTTTCAGTTGCCTGAATTACCATTGAATGAAAAAATTAATCCCAAAAAATTGGTAAATTTTAAAACATTACTTCATACACATTTTGGAGAAGACTGGGAGAAAGATGTGAATTTAAACTGGTACAAAAATATTCTTGACAACACTCCTACTGGTAACAACGGTGGAAAGACTCAGTCAGATAACGAAGAGGAACCTCCAGAAGATGAAGAGTGTGACTGTCTTGATGATGAACAAGCAATACATATATAAGTTTGTTAGATGTATTACATTATTTTCTTTTGAATAAAGTTAATTTTTGTACCTAATTGGTAGGCCTTTGATATTTTAATACACAAATTTTTGAAAAAAATTAACAATTCCTGTGATGTGATGATGTAAAACTGAACAAGACCATACTTTTTAGGCAAAACTAAACAAGTCCAAACTTTTTGCAAAATACCACCAAAAGTATTTTTTTGTTCTACTTATAGATTTAGTTACATATCAAACAGGATTTGAATAATTTTTTGATGAAAAAAATATTTAAAAATGCAATTATGTAAGCCTGTATACAAATTATTTAGTTCCTGTAAAATTAGGCTAAGCGGACTTGTTCATTTTTGCAAACAAGCTACTGAATTGTTTACCTTGTTCAACTGCTTCTTCTTCTGCTAAACTTTAATTCCTATTCTACCACCACACCTAGTCAATGAATTATTCAATCCTTAAGGCATCAGCGAGGTTTTACATGTCCTATAGTATGTACAAAGTTTTGGACTTTGAACTTGGATTAAGCCATTTTCGCCAATGTTGTTACTAGAGCTCTTGAAGGACACTTGGAGAAAGTGCTCTCACGAAATTCATTTTGGATTTTGCTTAGCTACAAAACTGTATATTAGGAAACCTTCTTAGTGGTTAAGAAAATCGCTTATGGTGGATACTTTTCCTAACACATTATTATACTCACTTTTTGGCCACATTTCTTCAACGATAAATGTAACTAACTCTGCATGATGACCATTGCCTCTCATAACCTTTTTATATTTCAGGCCTTCTACTTCACCGCTAAATTTCTATTTCACCATTAAATTCCTCCTTCATCATTAACACCATCCAATTATTCTCAAGTTCCCTATATTTTCTACTTCGTTTGACTTCTACCAACACTGGGACTACCTATAGAAAATTGTGCATGATAAATACAACCACTACCCTCATTTATTTATTTATTTAATTGGAATACAAAACAGGACGAACCCAAAAACAGTATTCACATATAGCTAGTAAGATATAAAGTTAAACGTTTACAGATAAAATACAGTAAGATATATTATTTAACAATGTACAAATTTTAAACAGTTAAAGAAAAAATTATTATTATTATTATTATTATTATTATTATTATTATTATTATAAATTGAGGGGCCTAGAATAAAAGGGGTATAAGTGCACTTTTTCTTGGATTGGAGTTAACTACATATATAGAAATTTAAAATTGATATTTGTTTGGTGCAAAACCAATCCAAGTGATATATTGACTTTGACTGCCATCTTTTGACGGGTAGAAATACTATATAAATAATTCCTACAGTTTGTTGTGTGCAAAACGGGTATAAGTGTCACTGGTACCCATTTTGTGCCAAATAAAAATCAGATTGTTTAAGGTACAAAGTATTGATACGCTGTTAAAATTTGTGTTTTGTTTGTTCGGTTCGTGTTATTGTAAAGATTTTTTTAGTAATTTGAGTGTTTATTCTATTGGTTGTTCTCATTATTATTTTGCAATGAATAATTCGGATGCAGAAGGTAAGAAAGCTTTATATAACATAATTTTTGAAGGTTATGTTTATTTTTCCGGTTTTTTTCTCTCTTTAAGATTCCGATATTGCTGATCCGTACGAAACAGATGAGGCAAGTGATTACGTCCCCAAAAATGATTCATCATCATCGGACGATGAGCCAACACACGAAATTGATGCAGAGGCCACAAAAAATGAGGAGGGGGATCACAAAACCCCATCAACAACAAGAAAGAGGAAACAGAATGTGAGTAAATGGAAAGTAAACCAGAAAAAATCTCTTAGAAATGCTGGCAAGGCATAAGGTAAAAGCACCAATATTTGACAGCACCCCAATAATTGACACTCCAAAATTAAAGTGTTTATAAGAAGAACTCTGTATTAAATAGAACCTTCGATAATACGTTAAAATACACCCAGTGCCATCTAGTTTAGACTGTACGAAGGTATGCTTAATCCAATCGACAAAACTGTCATGGCCGAAATATTTTTTCACATGTAATAACGCCGTTTTGTATTTTAGTAAAATTCTTATAAGTTTTGTTAAGAAGGTGGTTAAACAAAAACGTGAGTAGGTAAGTTAATTTTATAAATATTTAATTTTTGGACAATCAGGTTTATTTGTTACTAGTGTTATAATCAAGTACATTAGATTGTTTTGCTATCTGAAATATTGTAGGTTATGAAACGGAGATGTCAACCAATGGGTTTTGAAAATAGCAGAGGTTCCAATAATTGACATTAGTGTCAATTATTGGGTTTCAAATGATTTTTTCAGTTTTCTAGTGAGATTTAATAAGGATAAAATTACAAAAATGTCGCTATAAAAACTGCTTAACTCTGATAATCAGATCCAATGGTTGACACTATTGTCAATTATTGGAGTATATGCTGTCAATTATTGGTTCTTTCAGGAAATGGCGAGTAAAAAGCCATTCTTTAAATATTCAAAAGAACAAATGGAAGACGCAATAGCAGACGTAAAAAGAGGATTAGCTGTGGAAACCTCTGCAAGAAAGCATAAAGTACCAAGAGTGACCTTAATGTACAAAATTCAAGGCAAAACACCAACTGAGAGAAAAATGGGTAGAGATTCCTATCTAACTAAAGAGGAGGAGGGCGTTTTGGTTACCTGGATCCTTAGCATGGCTAAAGTGGGATTTCCGGTTGGTAAAGAACAGTTACTAAACAGTGTTCAACACTTAATGCTAGAATTAAAAAGAGATAATCCATTTGCCAACAACAGACCAGGAAAAAAGTGTTATGCAAGTTTCTTAAAACGAAATCCAATGATTAGCGAGCGTACTTCTCAAAATTTAACTATAACTAGAGCGTCAGTTACCACAGGACAATTAACCGATTGGTTTAATGAAATTTTTAATTACCTCCAAGAAAATAAATACGATGATATATTAAATGACCCAAAACGCATATTTAATGCGGACGATACTGCTTTCTTTCTCAATCCAAAAGGAGATAAGGTTATGGCCGAACGTGGAGCAAAGAATGTCTACAAAATTGTTAACAGTGATGAGAAAGAATGTCTCACCGCGTTAATTACAGGAAATGCTGCAGGAGATCTAGCTCCGCCAATGATAATTTTCAGATATGAACGAATTCCTAAAGAATTAGCAAACAGTGTACCTGAAACATGGGGAATTGGAAAATCCGAAAGCGGTTGGATGACGGGCGAAACGTTCTATGAATTCATATCAAATATATTTTATCCCTGGCTACTTGAAACAAATAGTGCATTTCCGGTTATTTTATTCATAGACGGCTGGTTAAATTCTACAATTTCACCAGTAAAAATATCAACAAATTAATATTTTACATCTACTAAATAAATAAACAATTCTCAAATAGTTCGACTGCTTTTTACTCTAATATAATGTGAAGTCATAAAACTATAAATAGCATTTTTCTCAGAATACCGAACGTCGAACACCTGTGTTTTCAAATGCACAGCGGTGCATTGGAACAAAATGAGTGTCCGGCGCATAGTGAACGAAGCACAAATGACGTATTTCATTATGTCATGATGTTTTCATTGGTTGAAACCGAATAGGTGCGTCAACTATGCCCCGGCCACTCATTTCGTTCCAACAGTATATATTAAGGTGCGCTCGACGCGAGCAGTACAGTTGTATGTTTGCCATCATTCAGTAGTTGTCTTATTGCCACAAACGAGTTCAGTTGTCTTACTTTCGACATTTTTACAAGCGCTTAGTGCATTTTATTTTCTGGTGAAAGTTATATATTCTACAATTATTATGGCATAAGAAATTCTACAAACAAATGTTTTCAAGTTGGTAACAAAAAAATCAACTGTATTAGTTGACCAAATTGTGATGAACTAAAATTGTAAATATTTAAAACTGTTTAGTGAAGATAAGTGAATCAACCACTATGTATTTACTTCAGTGAAAATAGTAAATTAAAAACACTTCTTTTTCTACTACCTATGACTCGTTAGTTATTTCTACAAAAGAACCCAATTCTTCTAACACCAGCGACATATGCTACAGAACATTTTTACCAAAGAAATATTCGGAAGTAACACCGGTATTTTTTCATGGTCCTTATTCAAGCCGGATTCAAATTGGAAATTTTTGGGTTCATCAAAAAAGAAAAATCTACAAGCTCCCTTGGGAGTGCTTCATAGTGTTCGAGAAGAAAAAGAGGCCAGAATCTACTAGTTAACAACAAGAATCAACAAGGTATTTTAAAAAAGACTTTTTATTGTGGGGAAATTTATTTTATTTTGATTGTTTTAACTTTTCATTGGAGATTAAGGGTTTGTAAAATCATTATTAGTAAATTGCATTTCTTTTTGTCGTGGATTTTTCTATTTTCAAAAGAAAAATAATTTTTGTGATTTTTTCTGTACTTATTGTAATAGTTTACATATTTACAGCATTTATTTAAAATTGTTGTTTTTTCATAAATTTTTTTTTTGGTAAATTGTTTTTTGAAAGAAAAAATTTACTTTCTCTAATTTAATCTTTTGGCATATTTTTAATTTTTTTTTCTTTCACAAAAAAAAAATAAAACATCCATTTTTTCATAAAAGATATTTTTTGAAATAATTTTTGTTTAAATTGTTTTTTAAAAAGAGAAAATTTACTTTCTCTAGGTCAATCCCTCGCAAATTTTTTTTTACAAAAAAACACTTAGCCGTTTTTATCAGAAATTTTTTTGAACACTATTATCGAAATGGATCAATTGAAAAAAGTTAGAGGCATTTGTAAATCACAGTTTACCAAAACTAAAACTTGGGTTAATGAAAACTCAGCGTGTTCAGACAAAGGTCCAATAATCGCCAAACTTGAAAGAATTAAACAATATTTTATCAAATACTTAGAAACTCAGGACCAAATTGAACAATCTGAACCTGCAGACATTGATATGGACATCACAGAGGATGGATACTTTGAACTGTTTGCAAAATTAACCACAATGTTGGACAACTTAAATAAACCAACAGTTATCACTAATAATTCACCTCCAGTTCACGTTTCATCTGCTCTTGGGGTTCCTCAATCAAGACTACGTTTGCCAGAAATAAAAATTCCTGTATTTTCTGGCAATTCACTTGAATACACATCATTTATTAATTTGTTCAATTCGCTAATCACCAATAATGTTCAAATGGGTTCAAATTCTGAAAAATTATTTTACTTACGCTCTCACCTTAGTGGCGAAGCACTTAAATTGATAGAATCGTTACCAATTTTGGATGACAACTTTCAAGTAGCACTAGATTTATTAAACACTAGATACAATAATGTCAGACAAATTTTGTCCAATCATTTCCAGCAATTGTTAGCGATTCCTGAGATTTCAAAATGTACCGTTGCCAATTTGAAAACATTTATCACTACCACTCAATCTACATATGAATCGTTATTAACGTTAAACCATGACCCGCAAGCACTTTTTGAATCTTTAATAACACAAATAATAGCTTTAAAATTAGATTACTCGTCTCGAAAATCATTCGAAGAACAAGCGGTCTCTAACGCCTTGAGTACGCCACAGAATTTATTTGAATTTCTTAACAAAAAATGTCAAGTAATGGAATCAATTCAAGTAGTACCGTACAAACCAGAATCAAATAGGTCTAATAACACTAGCCAACAGGTGTCTAGGTCAACTAAGGTTTCATGTCATGCCACGTCTCAACCAGCAACGGTATCCACATTACGGACACAAAATATTGCGCCCCCGTATCATCAAGTGTGTAATATGTGTGAAAATACAACTCACAAAATTTACTCTTGCCCAAATTTTTTAGCATTGAACATTTCTGATAGGAAGACCTTTATTGCCAATAAGCAACTCTGCTTTAACTGTTTGGGGAAAAACCATTCATCACACACTTGTTTTTCGAGAAAAAATTGTTCTATGTGTAACCAAAGGCATCATTCTTTATTACATGACATCCCTACTCAATACCAACCACAACAACCTTATCACACTCCTTACCAAAACACTGCATCCAGTTTCACTACTCCCCCTCCTCAAAGCTTTAATAATCAAGGGGCAGTAAGTAAAAATTCAGCAAACCGGTCAAGTTGACTATCACAAACATCTTTATCTGCAACAACTACTCATACAACAAGCAACTACGTGCTACTGGCTACTGCTCAAGTTAATGTAAAAACAAATTCAGGAAAAACAATTCGTGCAAAAATCCTTTTAGATAATGGCAGTCAGATGTCATTTGTCACTGATCACTTTGTTAATAAATTAGATCTAGATTGTAATCAAAGTTCAATTCAAGTAACAGGCATAGGCCAAAACGAGCAGACAGTCAGGGGCGTAGTTGACTTAAATCTTACTTCACTTCATCCACCTTTTTCACATTTCTACGCCAATTGCGCAGTTATACCTCAAATAACATACAAACTCCCACAGTTATCATTGGATTCCAAAACAATAAAAATACCTAGTCATTTGGAATCCCAGCTTGCAGATAAAGATTTTCATATACCTTCAACCATAGATATCTTGCTCGGAGCAGATCTCTATTATAACTTAATTAAGCCAGGCATTCATAAACTAGGTCTAGGATTGCCTACCCTAGTCAATACTCATTTTGGGTGGATTATAGCAGGTAATTTTCCTGGTTCACCCCAACCACACAAATATTCTCATCATGTACAGTTCCCCAGGAAGGATCTAAAAAATCTAAAAAATCAGAGTACAGTTCTTGCGGACACAAAATTGTTGTCTGGTACTAATCACATTCATTTTGCAACCCCCACATCTGAAATAAATTTAGAGGGTGGAAGCGGTTCATCAAATCAATCATCAACCTTTTCGGGTGGGTTTGACGACCCCTTGATCAGCCCTTTATCAAACATACATATTTCAAACATTCATTCAAACACCCCCAACGCACAAGAGGTGCTTGGTGGTGATCAATCAAACTTTTCAACCCCTATTTCTGACCAAGAGTCAGAGGATAGTAGCGGTGTTTCAAATCATCTTTCTTATCAACAATCAACCTTTTCGGGTGGGTTTGACGACCCCTTGATCGGCCCTTTATCAAACATACTTATCTCAAATATTAATTCAAACACCCCCAACGCACAAAAGGTGCTTGGTGGTGATCAATCAAACATTTCAACCCCTATTCCTGATCAAGAGTTAGAGGATAGTAGCGGTTTTTCAAATCAAACTTTACATCACTCATCAAACATTCATTCTAACAGTTCGGACACAGAAACCAAACTTGTGTATGATACCAGTCAACACCAAATTTCAAATCATAGCTCAGCAAAAGAAGCTGAAATTAGCTTACATTTTTCACAACATGTTCCAAACGTTTCTTCTCATGATGTCAAATTGGATAATCCCTTCAACCTTCTATTTGACAACAACGTTGCTTTGCACATTGCAAATCAGGGTCAAATTGACAACCCTTTCAAACTTTTAATACAAGATAACGTAGAGAAATCACCTACTACCACGCCACTGTCCACTGACCAGCTTTTGGAGCGGTTCTGGATACAGGAGGAAGTGGAAAACAAAATGGTTTTATCTGAGGATGACCAACTAGCTGAACAAATTTTCAAAAATACAACCATCCAGTTACCAAATGGTAAATTTCAAGTCAACTTGCCGCTTAAGAATGAATTGGCTTATATTCAATTAGGAGATTCTTTTCAAATAGCAAAGCATCGTTTTTTGTCATTAGAACGTAAACTTCACAAAAACCCTCAACTTTTCGCAGAATATAAAAAATTCATCGATGAATATTTGCAGCTCAATCATGGTCAAATCATACCACTTCAATTAAAAACTGTAAACAACGAACAGAAATATTTTGCACCACATCTTTGTGTCATTCGTGATCAAAGTGTTTCCACCAAGCTCAGAGTTGTGTTCGATTTCTCTTGTCAAACCACATCTAAACTGTCATTAAACGACATTTTGTTAACAGGGCCTCGGGTCCAACCTGAGCTGGTTGATATCCTACTTAGATTCCGCACATTTAATTATGTTTTGACAGCTGATATCCAGAAGATGTACAGGCAAATAGTAATGAACCCTGCACACAATTTTTTGCAAAATATATTATGGCGAAATTCACCAACCGAACCACTCCAATGCATTGAGTTAACATCGGTTAGTTTTGGGCAAAAGAGTGCTCCTTACGTTGCTTGTCGTGTTTTAAACGAAATTGCTTTTCAAAACCCACATCGGGCTCTGGCTCATCAAGCCCTCCTTGAACAAACTTATGTCGACGACATTTTAGCTGGTGCAAATACCATCGATGAAATTAAACAACTAAAAAATGAATTAATTCAATGTTTAAGCCCCCATAGTTTCGAACTACACAAATTTTGTTCAAATGTAAAATTATCAAAATCAGATCAGACTTCCGAAGTAAAAGATCTTAACCTAGAGGATGCTCCTTGCAAGATACTAGGTCTCAAATGGGATCCCAATTCAGATTCCCTTCAAATATCCACTCCTTCATCCCTTCCTACACAGCAACTTACTAAACGCATAATTTTATCAACCATTTCAAGCTGTTTTGATCCGTTAGGGTTGGTCAACCCCTTGCTTGCTCACGGCAAGTTGATCATGCAGCAGCTTTGGTTATTAAAATTAGGGTGGGATGAAATCATCCAAGATCAAAAGGTATTACAAGAATGGAGCGAGTTTTGTAAGAATTTAACTGTTCTGCATGATGTAACGATCCCTAGACAAGTAATGTTAAACAAAGAAGTTTCACGTGTCGAACTTCATGCATTTTGTGACGCTAGTTCCGTCGCCTATGGTTGTAACATTTATGTACGATCAGTTTATTCGGATAATTCAATCCATTGTTCATTGCTCACGTCAAAATCAAGGGTAGCACCCATTAGTAAAATACTTACCATCCCAAAATTAGAACTGTCGTCAATGGTGTTGTTGTCCAGGTTGGTATCTCGAATCATTCAAAATTTGAAAACAAAGATTCCTTTTAACTCTGTCAATTTGTGGACAGATTCACACATTGCTCTGTCTTGGGTAAGGGGACATCCTTCTCGATGGTCAGTTTACGTCAGCAACCGTGTATCCCAAATCCAAGAACTTACCAACGATTTTCATTGGAGGCATGTAAGATCCGAAAAAAATCCTGCAGATTTGCTGTCTAGAGGACATTTTCAAAAAGACAAGCTTGAGTTCTGGTTCAGTGGGCCACAATTTCTTAAAGAAAATCACACCAATTTTGATCAACTTGATACTTTTAAATTAGTTACAGTTCTTCCAGAATCAAAAAAGACAGTTCTTCAAACTGTACGCGTCACCCCTGACCCTTGGGTCACCACCTTCGATACGTTCAATTCTTTTTCCAAACTTGTCCGATCTTTCGCATATTTGTTTCGTTTTTTGCACAATGTACGCCACCCAGGTGAAAAAATGACAGGAGCCCTTAATACTAGTGAAATTGATAATTCGTTAAAATTCATTTTATCTAAAATTCAATCCAGTTATTTTAGTACAGAAATTACTGGTTTACAAAATCAAAAGCCTTTAGCAAATAAACAAATACGATCATTAAACCCTTTTATAGACAAACAAAATTTAATTCGAGTAGGAGGAAGGCTTAAGCACTCTGACTTACCTTATGACCACAAGCACCCTATCCTATTGCCCAGTAAATGCAAGATCACATCTCTAATTCTCAAATCAAACCACATCCGTTTGGGTCACAGTAGCCCTCAAAATGTTCTTTCAAATGTTAGATTGCGTTACTGGCCACTAGATGGCTTGCGAGAAATAAAACGAATTATTTCCAAATGCACAACTTGTCATAAATTTCATGCTCAGAAACATTTTCAAATCATGGCAGATCTCCCCTCTTATCGTATTACTCAGGCTCGACCATTTCAAAGGGTGGGCGTCGACTTCGGAGGACCTTTCCTCATTAAGTCTTCTACTTTAAAAAAGGCCCCCATTCAAAAATGTTACCTTTCGCTATTTGTATGCATGGTCACAAAGGCTGTTCATTTAGAGCTAGTTTCTGACCTTACCACCGAAGCCTTTTTAGCAGCGTTAAAACGCCTAATTGCCCGTCGAGGGTGCCCAACACTCATTTACAGTGATAATGCCACAAATTTTCAAGGAGCCAAAAATCAGCTCAGAGATCTTCATCAATTTCTAGTTAATGACGATAATATGAAGTCAATCCAGTCTTACCTTCTTGCCACTGAATCAGAGTGGAAGTTCATTCCTCCACATTCGCCACATTGGGGTGGATTGTGGGAATCTGCAATAAAAAGTGCAAAATACCACCTTGTTAGGCTCATGGGAAACTCTATTTTCACCTTTGAACAACTATCAACTGTATTCTCACAGATAGAAGCCATCTTGAATAGTAGGCCGCTTTGCCCCTTATCAAACGATCCTTCAGATCTCAACTCACTTACACCAGGACATTTTCTTATAGGCGCGCCCTTGATGTCCTTTCCAGAAAAAAATCTCGCCGAGATTCCTTCCAATCGCCTTAAATTTTGGCAACAATGCTCAAAGTTACAACAACAGTTTTGGAACCGATGGAAAGTCGATTACCTTAACAGGTTACAGAACAGGCCCAAATGGATGGAGCCTACACCTGAATTCAAAATCAATGATTTAGTATTGTTAAGGGAAGATGACACCCCTCCATTAAAGTGGCCTTTGGCAAGGATATTGGAGTTAATCCCTGGAAAGGATGGCAAATCTCGCTCAGTGCGCATCAAAACCCAAGATGGAGTATACGTGAGACCAATTGTTAAATTGTCCCTTGTGCCCAACACAGAGCTTTAGATTTTAAGTTAGGTACCTACTTTCGCATAAGGTTGTTAAATACGCAGTTGGATTAGGTCGAATCCAAATGCTCCACGAAAGGAAACGCTAGGATCTTGATCTGGGATAGATTCGCGAGTGACCTGGTCAATAACCTTACGCCATTTTTCCTTTATTTTTTCTTAATTATTATTTATCAACTTGGTTTTCGTTTTATGAATCTGTCATATGTTTGAAATCATGCGTGGCTTGCGCAACAATCACCTGAGAAACTAAACTTTGTTATTCATACATCGTGTCAGTGCGATAACACTGGCTGGTCCTTCGAGTTTTTCCAAGATATTTTTATCATTGTTATTCATTTTAATTTATCATCATTCAATGTTGTTTTTCTTTGTGTGGCGCGCGCCAGTATGGTTAAATTCTACAATTTCCACCAGTAAAAATATAAACAAATTAATATTTTACATCTACTAAATAAATAAACAATTCTCAAATAGTTCGACTGCTTTTTACCCTAATATAATGTGAAGTCATAAAACTATAAATAGCATTTTTCTCAGAATACCGAACGTCGAACACCTGTGTTTTCAAATGCACAGCGGTGCATTGGAACAAAATGAGTGTCCGGCGCATAGTGAACGAAGCACAAATGACGTATTTCATTATGTCATGATGTTTTCATTGGTTGAAACCGAATAGGTGCGTCAACTATGGCCCGGCCACCCATTTCGTTCCAACAGTATATATTAAGGTGCGCTCGACGCGAACAGTACAGTTGTATGTTTGCCATCATTCAGTAGTTGTCTTATTGCCACAAACGAGTTCAGTTGTCTTACTTTCGACATTTTTACAAGCGCTTAATGCATTTTATTTTCTGGTGAAAGTTATATATTCTACAATTATTATGGCATAAGAAATTCTACAAACAAATGTTTTCAAGTTGGTAACAAAAAAATCAACTGTATTAGTTGACCAAATTGTGATGAACTAAAATTGTAAATATTTAAAACTGTTTAGTGAAGATAAGTGAATCAACCACTATGTATTTACTTCAGTGAAAATAGTAAATTAAAAACACTTCTTTTTCTACTACCTATGACTCGTTAGTTATTTCTACAAAAGAACCCAATTCTTCTAACACCAGCGACATATGCTACAGAACATTTTTACCAAAGAAATATTCGGAAGTAACACCGGTATTTTTTCAACGGCCACGCCTCACATTTAACTTTACATGTTAGTCAATTTTGTGACGAACATAAAATCATTCTTGTAGCCTTGCTACCCAATTCCACCCACAAGATTCAGCCAATGGATGTTTCAGTTTTTCGGACACTAAAAGCTGGGTGGAAAGAAATTGTGCAGGAATGGAGATTGCAGAACTATAACAACCCCATACTAAAAAAAATTCACTTCTTCCCGTTACTGAGACAAACACTCGAAAAACGGATAAGTCCACAAATTTTACAAAATGGTTTCCGGAAATGTGGAATTTATCCCTGGGATCCAAAGGCCGTTGACATAGCAACAAAAAAAGAAAATGCAAGAGTTCTTAATGTAAATAATGCAAAATTAACAGAATTGCAGAAAGGCTTACACTTTGTTGAGAAATTTATAAGCCAGGACAAAGTTGAAACCTTCAAAAAATGTTCTGTTTGGTCTGGAGATATTGCAGATCAGTCGCTTTTTGAATTTTACACTAGCATTTTGAAAGAAATAAATAGTGTAGAGAAGGAAGTGAATCAAATTCAAAAGACAGAAAAGTTGCAAAATCAAGAATCTCTACAAAACATAAAATCGATTGAAGATAAAGAGAACACAGATAGTCAAAATCAGCTTTCAACAGCAGGACCATCGCAAATCCCAAATTTAGACAATACTGTTTCAGTGGAAGAAAATGAAAACACACAAAAACAACACGTAACTCCACCGTCAAAAGAAACTAGACCTTCTGAAAACATTGACTTACCTTTTAATGTTCCTACCCCTTTTAAAAAAGCGTGTTGCTGGCCAGGTCCTAAACCTTCCAAAAGCAAGAAATATAAAAAAGAAAAGGTTCCATCTGTAACAACATCAAAGAGTTGGCAAATGTATTATCAGAAGAAAGAATTAAAAAAGAAGGAACTTGAAGAAGCAAAAAAGAAAAGACTAGAAGTTCGCAAAAGGAAGAAAGAGCTAAACCAAGTACAAAAAGACCTAAATAAAGACAAAAAAGAAAATTCTACAAACATTAAAAAAACTTTAGAAAAACGTAAACGACAACATATCTCTAGCTCCTCTTCAGAGGAAGATTGGGTACCTTCAGGAAACAGTAGTGACGACATTGAAGAAACTTATTTCATACCTGAAAACGAGCCTGAAAATGATGGACTATTGAACATAGATACTGACGAGAGAGTTGAATATAAAGAAGGCGACTACATTTTAGTAGGTTTCCCTGGAAAAAATAGAATTTTACATTTTGTCTGTGTAATTCAAGTAGTTTTAGAAAATGATGAATTAGAAGTCGTCGGATTAAAGAAATGCAATGATAGCAACAAAAATGTTTTTATTTTAAATGATGGAGACGTTAGTACTATTGAAACAACGCAAATTGTACACAAACTCTCTTTTCCAAATATGCAAGTTGCTGGTGATAGGATTAAGTATGAATTTAAAGAGGACTTAAGAGTCGATGGATAAATTTTATCAAAAATTGTATAAAAAAAAAATTAAAATTTATTGTTGATTTAGAAATGTACTTAAATGTTTTGCATCATAATTCTTTCTTATTTCTCTTTTAATCCTCTTTCAAACTTCTATGTCAAACATTGGTGAACACTATGTCAAATATTGGTACCAATGACATTCTTTGACAGTAATACTGTTTTCCTTTTTTAAATGTCAATTATTGGGGACATATTATGTCAATTTTTGGATAATGCTATGTCAACCATTGGTATTAGGCACTGATAGAAAAAATGTTTTTTTTTTAATTGTTAAAACAAAAACTAAAATAGAAGAAAACGGTGTATATAACTGTCTAAACATCCTAGAAGTGGTAAAACAAATTATGAAGTTTGTAGATTCAACGGTTTCTTTGTAACACTGGGATCTTTGAATTTTGTGTCTTAACGTGTCAATTATTGGTGCTTTTACCTTATATATCTCACAGAAGCATACCTCATCCACCACGTCAACTAGCACTATATCAACATAGTTGTCAATTTAACTGCAATTTAAATGTACTGGAAGCTGATACTCTTTTTCAGAAATTTTATGCTCTATCATCTTACGATTTGCAAAACTCATTTCTATCTTCCTGTATTAAAAAAAAAACCTGTTCAAAGAAAAAAGTGGAAGATAGTGGCAAGAGTTTCAGTACTGAAATTTTTCTCATAAATAAGGGGGTCTGCAAAATGTTTTTTCTTAAAACCTTTGATATTAGTAACAAAAGGTTTACTACTGTTTGTCAAAAAAGTAACGCTGTTGGTATTTGTGAAAAAGATAACAGGGGTCAAGGTCCTGGTAGAAAAATAGAGTCAGAAAAACGAACACATTAAAATGTTTCCAAAATATAGGAGTCATTACTCTAGAAGTGCAAACTTTTTTACTCGATATTTATCACCAGAGCTTAATATTAGAAAAATGTACGATTTGTATATTGAACACTGTACGGAAAAAAATTTAGATCCTGTTAAACATTCCTATTACCGACATATTTTTAACACGGAATTTAATTTAAGATTCCACCGTCCAAATTCTGATACTTGCAGTAAGTGTGATGGTTTTAATAATATTATTAAAAATCTGATGTGTCCAACACATGACTTTCCTATCTAGTTATTATAGGCTTTTTCCGGTTATTTTGTACAACCTATTGCAGCATCTCTATAAATGTTTAGAGGATAAACTAAATATATACATTGTCCACATACATCTACCTCGAAACATTTTTCTATAGATATTCATGGAAAACGAAAATACTGAAAAATTTAAATTTCCTACAATTTTTTCATTACGGTCCATTTTATAAAAATCATGTATAAACAAAAATTATAGAGATCGATATCGCAAACAGCTTTTATTTCAAAAACTTTCATAAAAATCAGAATTTTGCACATTTTGTCAAATTTCTCGAATACGGACCATTTCAGGAAATTTTTACATATAACAAAAATTATAGATAATAATATTAGAAGTAACTTTTATTTGAACAATTTTTTTCTCCAAACATTAATGACAGATATATTCCATAAAATATAAAAGTGGCCTCCCATAAAGTACCCCCCCTCTCCCCCAGATGTTCCGACTATGTCCAAAATCTAATCATTTCACGTCAGGCCGAAATAAACCTTAAGTTTAAAATTTAATGTTTTTTTTCTTTATCCGTTTTTGAGTTTTCTTCAAAATTCGAAATTTACACATTTTCTCAAATATCTCGAATACGGTCCATTTTAGAGAAATTATGTATGGAATAAAAATTAAAGAGAATTATATTACAAACAACTTTTATTTGAACAATTTTTATAAAAAATTATTTTTTTTACATTTTGTCAAATTTCTCGAATACGGACCATTTTAGGAAAATTTTGCATAGAACAAAAATTATAAATTATATTAGAAGTAACGTTTATTTGAAGAATTTTCTTCTCCAAACGTAAATAACAGATATATTCCATAAAATATAAAAATGACCCCCTATAAAGTACCCCCCCAGATGTTCCGACTTTGCCCAAAATATAATCAGCTCATTGGACGTTGAAACAAAGCTTAAGTTTAAAATTTGGTGTTTTTCTGTGTATCGGTTCATGAGTTATGCGTTATACAGACACACACACAGACACACACAGACAGACAGACAGACAGACAGACAGACAGACAGACAGACAGACAAACAAACAAACAGACAGACAAACAAACAGACAGACAGAGACAGACACAGACAGACACAGACAGACACAGACAGACACAGACAGACACAGACAGACACAGACAGACACAGACAGACACAGACAGACACAGACAGACACAGACAGACACAGACAGACACAGACAGACACAGACAGACACAGACAGACACAGACAGACACAGACAGACACAGACAGACACAGACAGACACAGACAGACACAGACAGACACAGACAGACACAGACAGACACAGACAGACACAGACAGACACAGACAGACACAGACAGACACAGACAGACACAGACAGACACAGACAGACACAGACAGACACAGACAGACACAGACAGACACAGACAGACACAGACAGACACAGACAGACACAGACAGACAGACACAGACAGACACAGACAGACACAGACAGACACAGACAGACACAGACAGACACAGACAGACACAGACAGACACAGACAGACAGACACAGACAGACAGACACAGACAGACACAGACAGACACAGACAGACACAGACAGACACAGACAGACACAGACAGACACAGACAGACACAGACAGACACAGACAGACACAGACAGACACAGACAGACACAGACAGACAGACACAGACAGACACAGACAGACACAGACAGACACAGACAGACACAGACAGACACAGACAGACACAGACAGACAGACAGACACAGACAGACAGACACAGACAGACAGACACAGACAGACACAGACAGACACAGACAGACACAGACAGACACAGACAGACAGACACAGACAGACAGACACAGACAGACAGACACAGACAGACAGACACAGACAGACAGACACAGACAGACAGACACAGACAGACAGACACAGACAGACAGACACAGACAGACAGACACAGACAGACAGACACAGACAGACAGACAGACACAGACAGACAGACAGACAGACAGACAGACAGACAGACAGACACAGACAGACAGACAGACAGACACAGACAGACAGACACACACAGACAGACACAGACAGACAGACACAGACAGACAGACACAGACAGACAGACACAGACAGACACAGACAGACACAGACAGACACAGACAGACACAGACAGACACAGACAGACACAGACAGACACAGACAGACACAGACAGACACAGACAGACACAGACAGACAGACACAGACAGACAGACACAGACAGACAGACAGACAGACACAGACACAGACAGACAGACAGACACAGACAGACAGACACAGACAGACAGACACAGACAGACAGACAGACAGACAGACACAGACAGACAGACACAGACAGACAGACACAGACAGACACAGACAGGCACAGACAGACACAGACAGACACAGACAGACACAGACAGACACAGACAGACACAGACAGACACAGACAGGCACAGACAGACACAGACAGACACAGACAGACAGACACAGACAGACACAGACAGACACAGACAGACACAGACAGACAGACACAGACAGACAGACACAGACAGACAGACACAGACAGACACAGACAGACACAGACAGACACAGACAGACACAGACAGACACAGACAGACACAGACAGACAGACACAGACAGACAGACACAGACAGACAGACACAGACAGACAGACACAGACAGACAGACACAGACAGACAGACACAGACAGACAGACACAGACAGACAGACACAGACAGACAGACACAGACAGACACAGACAGACACAGACAGACACAGACAGACAGACACAGACAGACAGACACAGACAGACAGACACAGACAGACAGACAGACACAGACAGACACAGACAGACACAGACAGACACATACAGACACAGACAGACACAGACAGACACAGACAGACACAGACAGACAGACACAGACAGACAGACACAGACAGACAGACACAGACAGACAGACACAGACAGACAGACACAGACAGACAGACACAGACAGACAGACACAGACAGACAGACAGACACAGACAGACACAGACAGACACAGACAGACACAGACAGACACAGACAGACACAGACAGACACAGACAGACACAGACAGACACAGACAGACACAGACAGACACAGACAGACAGACACAGACAGACAGACACAGACAGACACAGACAGACACAGACAGACACAGACAGACACAGACAGACACAGACAGACACAGACAGACACAGACAGACACAGACAGACACAGACAGACACAGACAGACACAGACAGACAGACACAGACAGACAGACACAGACAGACAGACACAGACAGACAGACACAGACAGACAGACACAGACAGACAGACACAGACAGACAGACACAGACAGACACAGACAGACACAGACAGACACAGACAGACACAGACAGACACAGACAGACACAGACAGACACAGACAGACACAGACAGACACAGACAGACACAGACAGACACAGACAGACACAGACAGACACAGACAGACACAGACAGACACAGACAGACACAGACAGACACAGACAGACACAGACAGACACAGACAGACACAGACAGACACAGACAGACACAGACAGACAGACAGACAGACACAGACAGACAGACAGACAGACACAGACAGACAGACAGACAGACAGACAGACAGACAGACAGACAGACAGACACAGACACAGACAGACACAGACAGACACAGACAGACACAGACAGACACAGACAGACACAGACAGACACAGACAGACACAGACAGACACAGACAGACACAGACAGACACAGACAGACACAGGCAGACACAGACAGACAGACACAGACAGACACAGACAGACACAGACAGACACAGACAGACACAGACAGACACAGACAGACACAGACAGACACAGACAGACAGACACAGACAGACACAGACAGACACAGACAGACACAGACAGACACAGACAGACACAGACAGACACAGACAGACACAGACAGACACAGACAGACACAGACAGACACAGACAGACAGACACAGACAGACAGACAGACACAGACAGACACAGACAGACACAGACAGACACAGACAGACACAGACAGACACAGACAGACACAGACAGACACAGACAGACACAGACAGACACAGACAGACACAGACAGACACAGACAGACACAGACAGACACAGACAGACACAGACAGACACAGACAGACAGACAGACACAGACAGACAGACACAGCCAGACAGACACAGACAGACAGACACAGACAGACAGACACAGACAGACAGACAGACACAGACAGACAGACACAGACAGACACAGACAGACACAGACAGACACAGACAGACACAGACAGACACAGACAGACACAGACAGACACAGACAGACACAGACAGACACAGACAGACACAGACAGACACAGACAGACACAGACAGACAGACACAGACAGACAGACACAGACAGACAGACACAGACAGACAGACACAGACAGACAGACACAGACAGACACAGACAGACACAGACAGACACAGGCAGACACAGGCAGACACAGGCAGACACAGACAGACACAGACAGACACAGACAGACACAGATAGACACAGACAGACACAGACAGACACAGACAGACACAGACTGACAGACACAGACAGACAGACACAGACAGACACAGACAGACAGACACAGACAGACACAGACAGACACAGACAGACACAGACAGACACAGACAGACACAGACAGACACAGACAGACACAGACAGACACAGACAGACACAGACAGACACAGACAGACACAGACAGACACAGACACAGACAGACAGACACAGACAGACAGACACAGACAGACAGACAGACACAGACAGACAGACACAGACAGACAGACAGACACAGACAGACAGACAGACACAGACAGACAGACAGACACAGACAGACAGACAGACAGACACAGACAGACAGACAGACAGACACAGACAGACAGACACAGACAGACAGACACAGACAGACACAGACAGACAGACACAGACAGACAGACACAGACAGACAGACACAGACAGACACAGACACAGACACAGACAGACAGACACAGACAGACAGACACAGACAGACAGACACAGACAGACAGACACAGACAGACAGACACAGACAGACAGACACAGACAGACAGACACAGACAGACACAGACAGACACAGACAGACACAGACAGACAGACACAGACAGACAGACACAGACAGACAGACACAGACAGACAGACACAGACAGACAGACACAGACAGACAGACACAGACAGACAGACACAGACAGACAGACACAGACAGACAGACACAGACAGACAGACACAGACAGACAGACACAGACAGACAGACACAGACAGACAGACACAGACAGACAGACACAGACAGACAGACACAGACAGACAGACACAGACAGACAGACACAGACAGACAGACACAGACAGACAGACACAGACAGACAGACACAGACAGACAGACACAGACAGACAGACACAGACAGACAGACACAGACAGACAGACACAGACAGACAGACACAGACAGACAGACACAGACAGACAGACACAGACAGACAGACACAGACAGACAGACACAGACAGACAGACACAGACAGACAGACACAGACAGACAGACACAGACAGACAGACACAGACAGACAGACACAGACAGACAGACACAGACAGACAGACACAGACAGACAGACACAGACAGACACAGACAGACACAGACAGACACAGACAGACACAGACAGACACAGACAGACACAGACAGACACAGACAGACACAGACAGACACAGACAGACAGACAGACACAGACAGACACAGACAGACACAGACAGACACAGACAGACACAGACAGACACAGACAGACACAGACAGACACAGACAGACAGACACAGACAGACAGACAGACACAGACAGACAGACACAGACAGACAGACACAGACAGACACAGACAGACACAGACAGACACAGACAGACAGACAGACACAGACAGACAGACACAGACAGACACAGACAGACACAGACAGACACAGACAGACACAGACAGACACAGACAGACACAGACAGACACAGACAGACACAGACAGACACAGACAGACACAGACAGACACAGACAGACACAGACAGACACAGACAGACACAGACAGACACAGACAGACACAGACAGACACAGACAGACACAGACAGACACAGACAGACACAGACAGACACAGACAGACACAGACAGACACAGACAGACACAGACAGACACAGACAGACACAGACAGACACAGACAGACACAGACAGACACAGACAGACACAGACAGACACAGACAGACACAGACAGACACAGACAGACACAGACAGACACAGACAGACACAGACAGACACAGACAGACACAGACAGACACAGACAGACACAGACAGACACAGACAGACACAGACAGACACAGACAGACACAGACAGGCACAGACAGACACAGACACAGACAGACAGACACAGACAGACAGACACAGACAGACAGACACAGACAGACAGACACAGACAGACAGACACAGACAGACAGACACAGACAGACAGACACAGACAG
>OV651814.1:88218579-88373827 GCA_927349885.1 Psylliodes chrysocephalus
GTATAAGTACTTTTTTTAAGTTTTAGCACATTTCTGAAAAAGTTTTTATTTATCTTGTTATAATGTTAAAATTTATTATGTATTAAGGAAATAATAAATTTTAAATAAATATCCTAACTCTTTTTAGGAATTTTCAAATGTTGTTTAACTTTAAATGCAAATATCTCAAAATAATTAAAAGTGCACTTATACCCCTTTTATTCTAGGCCCCTCAATTGTTTAAGTAAAAATTATTGGGTGTTTTAGACAAACTAACCTAGATTTCCGTGTTTGCAGTGCATGGTAGTATGACTATGGTAGGCCCTAACAGGAGTAGCCATCTGCCCTTCGGTTACCAAGAAGCCTCGCTCAGGACAACCACTATAATATCGTGGATAAAATCTACAAAAATAACGAGTAAGATTAATCAATATTTTACTTATGAAAATTAGTGTTGAAAATGATGTTACTGAAGTTGTAAAAAAATAAAATCCCTGAGTAATAATTGACCATAATATGTTATTTTTTTAAATATCATGCAAACTATATAATTAAAACAGTAGCATTTAAAATAAACTGCTTGTACCGGTGCTTAAAATATTTTAATAAATGATCATTGATACTTTTATATAACAATATAATTTTGCCTCATTTCACTTATTGTGTATTTACTTAATCAGAAATTACAAAATAGAGCAATGAAGATATTATTGTCGTGTAATAATAATAACATTGGTACTTTATAAAAGGAAACCTCCTTTTCTAAATAATAATAATAACGAATAGATTAGATATCTTGTAATTCTTCTTCTTTCTACATGTTAATAATGTTTTTTTATAATTCTATTTTCGTTGTTTTCTATATTTCTAAATAATTTATGTTGGCCTGAAGAGCTCTCATATTATAGCGTAAGCTCGAGCTCAATTACACGTACACTGTGATTATTAATATTGGTTGAAATTTAAAAAAAAAAATCATAAATTAACAACGAAAAGCAATATCAAGAAGACATGTTTAGTAAAAATCAAGCTATATAAGAAGATGAAGCTTATTCATTCTGAAAAAAATTTGAATAAAAATGGGAGGTTAAAGGGTGTTTGAATTATTAAAAACCCCAACTCAAAAACATACAATAATATCAACTTGAAATTTTTAGCAAAAATCAAGTTCTATAAGGGGAAGAAGCCTTTTGATTTAAAAAAAATCTGATTTAAAATGGGAGGCTTTTAAGGGGGTTGAAATTTTTAAAAAATCAAAGCAAAAATGAATGAAATTAAATTTTTAGTAAATATAAAAAGATGAAGCAGATTCATTCTGAAAAAAAAAATTGAATAAAAATAGGGGATTAAAGGGGGGTTGAATTATTAAAAAACCTAACTTAAAAATGAACAATAACTTTAAATTTTAATTTTTAACAAAAATCAAGCTCTATAAGGAGATAAAACCTATTTATTAAAAAAAAAATCAAACAATAAAAAACCAAAGGCGATAACATGAAATTTTTAGTAAAAATCAAGCTCTATAAGGAAACGGATCCTATTAATTCTGAAAAAAATTTAAATAAAACTGGGACGATAAGGGAGCATTAAAATATTAATAAAAAAATCCTAACTCAGAAATAGAAAATGATATCAAATTGAATTCTTCAGGAAAAATCTTTATAAAGGGATGAAGCCTATTGATTTTGAAAAATCAAGCTTTATAAAAATCTGATTGATTGAAAATGAGGGTTAAGGGGGGGAGGGTGATCTGTTATACTGTGAAGAGTATATGCCAAGCATTATATATCCTCATTTTAGTATGCTTGATAAAATCAATTACAACTTTGACTATAATAACTATAACACAAGAAATAAATCTAATGTTCATATTCCACAAGTTGCAAGTAAACAGCCCCAAAATTCAGTATTTTTTAAGCGACTTTTAATGAGTTACCTTTACAAATTTCGCCTCATTTGATACCTTTAAATATAAATTAAGAGATCATATGTTTATTTAAATGGGATCAACCCCATTACAAAGCAAAACACATATAAATGATACAAATAATTGTAAATTAAAAATACAAGAAGAAAAAAGCTAAAATTATAATTAAAGTCAAATAAGTTTTAGATTAACAAATACATTTTAAGCAGTGTAAATCTGTCAATAATATTTAATTTTTACTCCAGTGATTACAACTTGGCAACATGATAACTCAAATGTATGTTAAATTACTTTAGGTTTGTTTAGGTTCATTCTTTTGGAAACTAGTTCAGAATCACTGAATTACACTCATCAGATAAGAGGTTGTTATAACCTCACAACATGTTCTTGAAAAATGAATTCGTCCACTGTATTTGAGAATTGGAATGGACAGTTCTGTTTGAACCAAAACTCTTAAAATTAGTATGAGAAGGTCCTAAATTTCTATAGATATACACACTCACTTAATAGCCCTCCATTCATATATTTGTGATGTTGCCAGATGGATTTTACATGAAATAATAAATATATTACATGTACTGTGTACAGTCTCTTCCGAAAATAACATTCAAATTCTAGATATCAGTAGAGTGGTGCAGACATGAACATTAAAAAGACCATAAACTACAAGAGCACCAGAGTATTTTCTAAATATAATTCCAGAACATAGTTTGGATTCCACCAAATGCATTTATTGACTACCTACATAATATACCTAGTCAATCAACAAAGCTGTAGGATATTATTTTTATTGCATTACATTTTGTTATTGTGGAAATTGGTGCTATTCAACCTTTATCGACAAAAAAGGTTTAGTTGTTTTCAGTATGATATGTGAGAGATGGTATTGCATTATCAATATAGTTATAATGATTTTGTAAATGGTTTATAGTTTGAGGAATTAATTATTCATTATACTGAGATTTGAGTGTGTTTAATCTACTCTCGGTCCAGGTACCACAGCTATTAAATTAGAACTTAATGTGACACCATTAAATTTTATATTATAAATGATATAAAAAAAAGCACTTACATCAAAACTGTTTTCAAAGCAAAAATAACGCTTCACCAAAACGTCCTGCTGCAGTCCACCATAGGAAAATGAAGAAACATCTACGTTGGAATTATTAAATTTTGGTATAAAACACACAGGTACAGTAAACGTAATGTACAAGCAAATGGCAAGATGCATTACCATTTAGCATCCCCAAATCCATGATGATAATATGATGAAAGATAAATGCAAACACTCACTACCAATGTAATGAAAATAAAAATCTAGCAAAAAGCAAAATGCGGCCGTTTAGAAAAAAAAACATGTTTAAAACACATTGACAATTGACAGTGTCGACGATTGACAGTTTTGACAATTATGGCATAATTGATGTTGCGTTCGGTAATTCTAGAGTTTGAAGCAGTTGGGGTGATTCTGTGAACTATTCGCGATTCAAATTAATTTTCGCGCGCCTGTCATTTGTCACGTATAAGTAGGATGTTCAGTGTTCCCAACTTGGTGTATTTTTCACCAAAACTGGAGAATTTCGGTGTGCCAAAGAGAATTTTTAGAAGAGTTTGAGGATGTTCTAAAAGCTGGTGTATTTCTTATTTCATTTGGAGAATATCTAGTGACATTAATATCGATTTCCATTTGCAAATTTTAAAACCAGTGCCAGTGCAGAAAAAACTAAAATTTATATTCTGTTTTTATATGCAGAAAAAAGAAGACGAGAATGCACTCAGTGCGCACTTCTTTACAAATAGAAATCGCTATGGGGTCGCCGCTCGCAGATATTTTTTTCTTAACCATCCTCCCGAGTCCTACCGCTTGCCGAGTCCCAGTCACAGAATAACCACTATAACTGACTATCAGCCGGATTCACCATTTTTGACTTAACAGACTGATAACTAACAAACAGTTAAAATTTAACAGTGTGATAAGAACATTTGCTATTCACCATAAAATTTCATTCCAATATTAGTAAACAGACAGTTAACTGAAAGTAACCAGAATTTATGTTGGTACTGATCTGTAGTGGCTATCTTCACCACTATTGATTTATTAAATTATTGCCGTCATCTGTCTGTAAATTTTAAGAACGAAAGAAAAGAATTTAATAATTTTTAGTGCAAAAGTTATAAGTTTACTGATTTATTTGTTTAATTGAAATGGACAAACAACGAAAACGTTCTGCCAACTTTACAGAACATGAAAAGGAGGTTCTAGTTACACTTGTTCAAAAATATTTTGATATTATTGAAAATAAAAAAACAAACGCTGTATTTAATAAGAAGAAATTGGAATGCTGGGAAAAATTAGCTTGTGAATATAATTCAACATCTACGAGCGGATTGAGAACTGGTGTCCAACTGAAAAGTGCTTATGAGCAGTTCAAGAAAACTGCTAAACAGCACAAGGCACAAGACAAGGTAAAGTCAATTACTAGTTCAAGTTTCTTGATTAATAAATCCAAATATATTTTAGGTAGAATTATTAAAGACTGGCGGAGGTACCTTCACACCAACCATTACGGATTTTGACAATAAAGTTTTAAATATAATAAAAGATAATTATTTTTATATAAATAATCAATTTGACTCCAATAATGAAGCATTGAATATTCCATCCTCCAGTAAAGAACCAGATGACACTGATGTGAATACAGAAAATATTATTATTATGTATGAAAACTATGAAGACAATAAGAATATACTTACTGACATTATGCCAAAAAACGAAGATCCTTTATCAAAAAAAAAGAAAGTATGTAAGTCAAATGTGAACTCCATTGAAGTGGAGGAAAATGGTGAGCGTGAGCCATCAAAGACTGGAGGAATTCAGAAGAAGACTAAAAAAGAACCATCTCATTGGAAAACAACCGATTCCATTAACAAAAAAAAGTATGAAATCCTGCAGAAAAAATATAGCATTTTGGAATTGATAGCAGAAACTGAAAAAGAAAATTTAGAAGGGAAGAGAATTGAAACTGAAATAAAAGAAATTATTAAGCAACGAGAAATGCTTGAACTAGAAATAAAAAAAAAAGAATACAATAATCTTGTGTCAGAGTAAAGTGATATACTTATGTCAAAATGGTTGTTTGCCAAAAATATTTTTTTTTTCGTTTCATAAAGTTTTTTATTCATTATTTATATTCAACAGTATTAGTGTTGGACTGGGAACTTGGTTATCCAAGTACTTCTTTCTTGTTTACTACAAATAGAGTCCTTTTATTATTATTAGTCAAAAATGTTTTTTAGTCTTTAGTTTCATCTTGTCTTTATGCTCATTTAGTTGATTAGGATGTAGGAATATTGTGTAGTGATTAAAAGAAAAGTTGTATTTTATAAAATAAATTTTTTATTGAAAAATTGTATTAATTAATGAATTCCTAACTGTATAATTTTCTTCATTTCTGTTATAATGATGAACAACGTCAACATAATTTGCCTCGTTATCATTATTTTCATCCACTATATCTTCCATATCATCCTGCTCTTCAAGACAAATGTTGTGTAACACAGCAGTGGCCACAATCACTTCACATATTACTTCGGTTGACAAACTCATACCTACAGATAAGCAAGGAAAACGCCTTTTGAGCACCCCAAATAAACGTTCAACTGGATTTCTTGTTCGAATTTGAGAAAAATTATACCTTTGTTGAGCTACTGTTAGAATTTCTCCCAGTGGTGTTAGCAGGTACGTTCTACAGGGATAACCACCATCTCCAACAAGGTAATAAGGGACAAATTCTCCACCTTCAAATCGTGCCCTTATATTGGAATCATTGAATATGGTAGTATCGTGGACAGATCCAGGCCAACGAGAAACTATATCAGTTATTTTTAAGTTTGAGTTGCAGACAGCTTGAACATTAATACTGAAATACCCTTTTCGGTTTCTAAAGACTTCAGCTTGGTTTCCACCAGGGGACTTAATTTTTATGTGTGTGCAGTCTACGGCACCTATTACCCCTGGGAAGTTTGCAATTTGGTAAAAGCCTAATATTGTTCGTCGCTTCTCTTCATCAGTTTCAGGCATTTTAATAAAATTAGGACGCAAACGTACTATATCTCTGGTAACTTTTCGCACTATTCTGGATACGGTTGATTGGGACACATTGAAATGGTCCCCAATATTGATTTGAAAAGATCCTGTTGCATAAAAGCGTAGGCATATTAAAATTTGATTTAGCTTAGAAATTGGGTTATTTAGCCTATCTACTGGTTCAAACAAACCATGCAACATGTTAGATATTGACTCCACAGTATCTTTCTTCATCCTAAATCTTTTTTTAAAATCGACGTCATCCAATTCATTCATCAAATTATTTCGATGCTTCATAATTCTTGGCCGTCTAATTTCATCGTCACTATCTGAAGATGAACTCAATAAATTATTAAAATCAACTAAATTAATTCTTTCCATCCTATCAAGAAATTGTTAGTTTAATAACATCAAAGATGACAAATGACGTAACACTGTGTTATCAGTCTGTTAGCAGGTTTATTAGCCCGAATTCCCTCTGTTAACTTATCAGAGGATTTAATTGAGTGTTAATCCCTAACCATCATTGGTGAATACCAAAGAAAAACGTTAACAGACTGTTAAGAGTTAACTCTCTGATTAAGACAATGGTGAATACGGGTGTATAACAAGTATTCTGTGTCCCAGTCAGAATTGCGCCGACGCAGAGTTTTTAAACGCCTACTTTGTCATTTGTCACTTTGTCAGAGTTTTTGTTGATGTTTTGTTTAGGACAGAGACAAGTCGTTTTTATTATTTTTTTGCATTTTTTATATAATTTTATCGAGACTTTTAAACTTGAATCACGTTTGGTTTTGTGAAATAGTGTCTAGGCAACACTCGTAGGACCGTACGTACTTCCATATAATGGAGATTAAAAAGGTAATATAATATTACATCATGTTATTTATGTACCTATGTGTTGATTTAAAACGCGTACTGTTTTATTTTACAGATTATACCAGATGAATTTCCTACAATAATCAGAGATGTTAAGTCAAATGGTAGTCAAATAATTTATTTTAAGATTGAAGTCGATTGTGAAGCCAGTTCATTTGAAGCATGGAAAAAGCAGTTTGAAATTCTTACCAGTACAAATTACACAGTAAGTGTTATTTTTATATCAATATAAATCAGTATTTAAATCATTATCTTTGTTATGAAGGTTAGAAAAAATACTAGTAATGGACAGAAGTTTACAAGATTCCTTAGTGCAACATGCCACCATCAAACATATGGCACTTCCAGTTTAAAATTTGGTTCAAAAAATACTGGATGTCCATCTAAGCTTGTAATGAAAAATGTTAGGCCATTATTACATGGAACGAACAGTTTGACAGAAATTATAGTAAATTTTGACCATAATCATCCATTATCTGCAGCAGATGTATTACGATTTAGAAAACCAACTGTTCCTGTTAAAGAAAAATTTATGAACCTTTTTAAAAGTGGCCATACTCCTTCTGCTATACAGGCAAACACATTTGATGTGATTTTAGAAAATGCTGAAAATTATGAAGCTTTGCTTGCTGACAATAGCATATGTCCTAATTATCAGTGGGTCTCTAGGTTACACAGGAAACATTCAGAATCAAACTATGGTAGTCGTGATATGACCCTTTTGGAACAGGCTGATTTGATTATTAAACTTGCAAATGAAAAAGATTGTTATGCAAAAATGATAGTAGAAGGAGATCAGGTATGTACTATTTACACATAAATATAAAAGTGAACTACTTTTATTTAAACTGTCAACAATTTATGCAAACTCAGAGCAGAAGTGTTTTTTGTTTTTAATGGTATTAACAGAAAATCTACCAGAACCAGCCAGGCTATTGTTAGGGATTATTCTTAAGTGTTCTGTGTGAGCTTTGTTAATGTTTCCCAGCGCCATTGCAGGGCCAGGATTATTCATTCAATCCTAATAGTAAATATTCTAGTGGGGAATCAATCACACCTATGCTATGAAAATAAGTTTTGATTTAAAAAAATCTCTTAACAGGTGGAATTCGAACCCATAACACTTTGATTGCTAACCTTAGATTCTACCACCTAAGGCCAGTATTTATAAAACATTAGGTGAGTCATCATTGAACAAAAATCAAAGTTTGGTTATATTGTGTGAATTTAGACATGGGTAGTAACAAATCCATAAATGTACTTAATAGTTACGGATTTGCTACTGTCTATCTCTACATTCCAGTGCAACACCGGAACCACCTGAAACTCTAGAGAAGTTATAATCGAACTATGATTTTTTGTTCAAGGACGACTCAGCAAAGTTAGGCACAGTTGAGATCTCCCTGAACAGAAGTGTATACAAGTATACATTATTAATAAAATTTATTAAGATTTTAAATTCAATTTTAGGTTGCAATAATACTTATCACAAAAATGATGGCACGAATTTCCCAAATGGAAGAATCTGCTGATATTTGCTTTGTTGATTCAAGTGGTGGAGTGGATAAGGATGGCACAAGATTTTTTGTATTTTTAAGCAAATGCAGTGCTGGAGGTGTTCCTTTGGGTGTTATTTTAACAAGTTCAGAATGTGAAAGTCTATTAACTGCAGCCTTTCAAATATTTCAGGTATAATTTTTTAAATATTTCTAACTAGTAGTAGGCCATGTACAATTTCTCATTATACACAATATTAGTGGGACACAATAATGGTTCCACTGAGAGTTAACTTCTAAACAAACTTTTCATAAAAACATTAAATTGGACATATACGCTTTTACTCTTTTTATTCTTAATATTGTTTGCAGGCCATAAACAATAGTTTGAAGGTATGTAATTGGTAACTAAAAGATTATATACTTCTTGAATGTTATCTAATTACTCCAGCAATATATTTTAAAAAGGTTTTTAACTATATATTTATTTATATATATATTATATATAAGTAATTTAGGTAAACAAAACGCTCTTAAAAAGTATACTGTAATTGTCAGTGGAACCATAATTATATCATCATTAAATTAGTGTATTCTCAATAAACCTTTTCTGACTGACACACTAACAATACATAATTGTTGTACACAGTGAAATTTACGTTGGGAAAAATGGCGAAGCTAACCTAACCTAACTTTTTCATTAGGGTTTGATTGTTATTGTAAATCATACATTTAATATTCATATTTTTTCATTAAATAAATATCTAATAACTACTTCAACCAAACAAAATGTATCCATTTTTTAGCAAATGCTACCTTCTGATAGTTTTGGTGGAAGATCAAATATATGTGGGCCAAAAATAATTATGATGGATGATTGCACTGGGGAAAGAAATGCATTAAGAAAAACGTGGCCCAGTACTGTCTTGCTTCTTTGCATTTTTCACGTATTGCAGGTAAATTTGTTTTTAAGCAATTAACAATTTTAAATGAAAGATACATTTAAAAAAGTGATGGTTGAAAAAAATGTTATACATCATACGACATGAAATAATTATTACTGGATTCACATAGTTCCAGGGCTCCCCTGTGGTTCATTATGAAAACTGTCCACTCGTTCAGTAGTATCATTTTTTCTGATTAGTAATGTAAAGTACTATTATTTATCTTTGAAATAATTAACTAATACATTTAAATACATATTTAGGCATTGTGGAGATGGTTATTTAATGGAAAGCATAATATCCACTTAGGTGACCGTAGTCATCTGTTTGCTTTAATAAGAAATATGCTGTATGCAAATCAAGAATCTGATATGGATAATTTATATATATTGCTTAAGAATGATGCTGTTGCAATGAAATATCCAAATTTTTTAAATTATGTTTCATCATATTATGAAAGAAGAATGGAATGGGCCCTGTGTTACAGAAAAAACTTATTTGTTAGAGGGAATAACACTAACAATATATGCGAATCAGCAATGATGGTTATGAAGGAATATATACTTCAAAGGGTTAAAGCATTCAATATGGTTCATGTATGTCTTGCATTAGTAATTATTTGTATTGTGAATTACATATGTTCTTATTTTGCAGTTAGCTGATTTTGTAATTAGTCGTTTTGATTTGTACTTTGAACAAAAAATATTAAATTGTACCTTTAACAGATTATCAAATCAATTGTTGTTTAAACAGAGTAACTTGCAGAGGAATGTTGATTATGCTGTGAACATAGTTGAGGTATGTATGTTAATTTAAGTGATCTGTATAATCTAATTATTTTTAATAAATAATTCAATCAAAATTTGTTTTAGATTGCAAGTAATATATTTTCCGTTCCCAGTGAAAAAGACAAAAATAAAAGCTATATTGTAAATGGGTCATTCTCAAAAAAAGAGGGAAAATTACTTCTGACCACATCTTTTAAATATTTTGCTAAATTAAGTAACCAATTTCTGGCCAAAGGATTCATTTTAATTGCTCTTTTTGTACCAATAATACATTTTGAAAAAAAAAAACCACACTTAAAATATATATATAAAATTTCGAAAAAAAAACATTACCATGTCATGTCATATTACAATTTCACAAGAAGAACTGAATTTTTTCCATGAAAAAAATTGTTTTTGAACAATACAATTAAAACTTCAAATAAGCATCAAATGATTATCATCTCTTAACTTTTTTAGTTGATATGCATGGTTGGTTTACTATCATACTTTAATATAAAGTATGTAACCAAAAATTTTGCTCATTACCATGTCACTTCCTAATTTAAAACAACCGGCATCATTGTAAAGAATTTTAGAGTCGTTTTATCCACCAGTCGATTCTCCTTAAACAATATTTTACCACCCCAACTAGAATTATCAAGTCAGTGTTAATATAGCTACACAGCAAGTCGGATTACGTGAATTTCGTCTGGCTGTAACTCGATTCAGGACATTACCGTGTGTGTTAAAAATTTCGTTTCGTGTTTTTTTTTTTAAACTTTAAACTGTCAATTAGTGTAGTGTTATAACACGATAAGGTAAGGATAAATAATTACTTTATTTGCTTTTAATAATCTAAGGTTATGTAAATGTTTTGCTCATTACCGTGTCAAAAATGCCTGACATTACCATGCCTGTTTATTATCACGGTAATGTCTGTACGACACGGTAATGTTAAATAATTAATGGATACATGGGGTGGATTTATAACTCTGTACCTTAGTATCAAAAGGTCTGATGCCCATTTAGCAACTTTATAGGTGAGCGAAAAAACTGATTGTGTTCATTATTTGATTCCAAACCCAGGTGGACAACCGTGCATTTACATAAGCCATTACCGTGTTATTAATAAATTAAGGACTACCGATCTTATACCAAACAATGTAACACTTAACGGCAAATACATCAACCCAAATAACTTATTTTGTGAAAAAATGGACATCAGACCTTTTGATACTAAAGTACATAACTGTTTCGAAACGACCTTGCAAGTAAATATAGCCGCGAATCTAACTTGATAGAAAATTTCGGTACAGCAAAAATCTTTTTTTTAATTTATTAATTTTTATACAATTTAATTTACTCACAACTTATTTTTAGATGCCAGATTTGAGAGTAAAAATGCAGAAGGCTAAATTAGATAAGAAGAATAAGAATAAAATTTTACAAATAAAAAAGGAAAGAGAAAGATTTAGAAGGCAGAAAATTAAAAATAACCCAGAAGAATATGCCAAACAAAAACAAAAAGAACGTGAGCGCTATCAAAAAAGAAAGAGTGAAGGAAAAATCAAGCTAATAGGCGAAATGAGTGAGAGAGAAAAGCGGAACAAGAGAAAATCTTGGATAAAGAATAATAGAACCAACCGGGAAAAGAAAAAAGAAATAAATTAGCTCCAACATAATATTATGTGTGACACGTCCACCCCAACAAAAATTAGTTTTAATGAAGAGCAGATCGCAGACATTGATATCAGACAAAACGAAGAAAAGTTGCGGAAACGAATAACGCGTCTAAAAGTACGGGCATACTAGTTTACGACACGATGCCAAAGCAATTGCGGCCCACTTGATTAAAATAATTCATCATTTTTCCCAATATTCCATTGACACATTATATTTTCTGTCCGACAGAATACCAAAACAAAACAATGTTCTGTATAATGGGTAAGTACCTTCCTGAGAAATTTAAAAATATAAATAAAATTTGTTGGTTTTATTCTGAAGCGGGCCATGGAAAAGGGGCCCTTGATGGAGTTGGGGCCACCCTTAAACGTACTGCCGATCGTTTGGTGGCAGAAAATCATGATATTCCAACTTACGACGCATTTTTTAAAGTTATTTAGAAAATGTATCGAATATTCTTATTGATACTGTAGATGAATCAGATATCATCAAAGTAGAAAATGAAATTATAGAGAATCTGGATACTTTTAAAGGTACCATGCAAGTCCACAATGTAACTTGGTGCAGAGAGTATAACGTTTTATATTTTAACAGTTTAACATGTATCTCATGCAATATTGGCGAATCATGTAGCCACTTTTATCTTGGGCATATAAAAATGCACAATTCGTCGACTCCTCCAACTTCTGGTCAAGATATCGGTATAGAAACCCAAAGTTCTAAAAGTACAGTTATGCCCACTGACAAATATATCGACATGACTGGTCAGTCTCTCCTGAAAACAGTTAAATGTTCAGAATCGGATGTTAAACCGAATGACTGGATAGCAGTTTTCTTCACCAACTTTTGGTATCCAGGTAAAATAGTTTGTTCTTGTATTTTATAATATGGGTATTCTAATTTGTACCGATTTTTAGGTTTGGTTTTGGCAAATCTGTGAAAATAGATTTCATGGACAGAAGAGGAGAAGTTTTTTTTGGCCGGAAAAAAGAGACATCCAGACAATTCGTGCAGCAGAAATTTTATATAAACTCTCCAAGCCACCGGTTCCAAGTTCTGCTGGGCTCTTTTTTGTTCCGGAGGATATGACTTAATTTCATTACTCAGTTTTTATATAAAAATATTTGAAAAATAATACATTTTTATCTATTTTTAAGTGTCTCGTTCGAAGTTTTTAACGTTATTTTTTTTTTTTTCATGGTTTAAAATATTTTTTTTCTATGTGAACTACGTTTAATCTTCATGTTTTTAATAAAGAAAGAGTAGTTTTTGAATATTTTTTGTTTATTTTCACTCCCTAACATTACCATGAAAGTAAATTAAACATTTCCATTTCTTTTGACATTACCGTGACAACCAAATTTCATTACCATGTCATTTTTTTGTAATTTTTCCGAAAAAAACTAAAAATATGGGGGGTACATATTACAGATTTTACTAACCTAAAATATTATATAAGCCTACGCAATAATATTTTTGGATACATGAGTATTTAGATGTGACGCAAAATATCATGGAATTTTCCTTATTTCTAAAGAATGACCCAAATATGGATATAGCCATTTGTGAATGTTTTATGGGAAGTGATGGGCGTTTATGCAAACACCAAATAGCAGTTGAAAAGTTTATGGGTGTAACTAACAGGAATATTTTACCGATAAATGACCCACACAAGAAACAGCATCTATATTACATTGCAACAGGAAAGAAAATGGATTTGACATTTTTTTTCTCTTTACGGGACAAAGTGGGTATCTATTTGTATCATTTTTAAATTGTGTCTTATCTTCTCTCATTGTTATTAGGATCATAAAATGGATGACCAAAAAAGTGAAAGTGGTACAAATTTAGACCTGGATATTTCTCTGGTTGAAAGTGATGATGATGATAATAATAAAATAGAAGTTAATATGAGCTTGATAGATTTGCCCAAAGAAGAGGTAGAAATTCTGAGAATTTATTAAATTAGTCTTCTTTTATTTTATATTTTTAGGAAATAAACAACACAGAACTTGAATTAGAAAAAATTTTTAAAGACCTTGCTGAAAAGTTAAAATCAAAGAGTGATTTGTATCTACCAGCTATACAAAAATTTACATCAAAATATAAGACTTTCAATAGTGATTCGAATATTGTATCATCACTGCATAATTTTGGATCAACTTTAAATGGTATAGATATTCAAATTAATTAATTAAATTTTTTATTATCAATATATTTGCACAGAACGCAGCCAATCAACGAGCATTTACGCAGTTAGACGAAGGGGAAAAAAGATCAGAGTTCAGCCAACTGCTATTTCAAGACGCCACCAAATTGCATTAGGAAAAGGAAGCACATCAAATTCTAACTCTGGGCGTCCTCGCAGAAGAAAGGTTTTTGATGAGCACAAATATGCAGCTACTCGACTAACAAAAAAAGCACCTCATAACTTAAGTGCATGTGTTCAAGCCAATCGATCCCTAGGAAAACCCCATTAAAATTATTTACAAATATTGTTTAATACTTAAATTATGTTAGCTTATACAAATCTTATTATACTTATGTTTAGTACTCAAAAAAACCTTACTTTACACTAAATAATTTTGACATTCTGTACGCCCATGATATTCATAATTATACAGAAATTTTTTTATAGTATAGGCAAAAAGAAATAATTTTACATTTTCAAAATTCCTTCATTCAATTTATCGCAAATAATATTATGTACATAAAAATGTTTAACTTATTTCTACGATATAACTATAAAATTTCCTACCATGCTAGGCTAATTTTTAATTAAATAGATTTAATTTTACTATTTCAAGATTCGAGAGTGATTGATCAGATGACCATTATGAAAAGTTTTGGTAATTATATTATGTAATTACAATTAAAAATAAAAAACAATCTAAAATCAGTAGAAAGGAAATTTATCTGGGCATTTTTTGATTAATTACTTTTTTTTATGTTAATGATTTTTGGGCCGAAGAATAGAAATGAGTTTTGGGTCGTTGTTTTACAGAAAAATTCAACAATATTTAAAATTAATTTTGACTGAGTATCTCTAGTTTGCTGTATTTGTGTATACGTTTTTTGTTCATGAAATACTCTTATTAAACATTGATAAATGTATATTAATCGGATATTTAGCATACTGGTTTCTTAGTGGAGAATAATCTATCTTTCTTAAATATTATTTTTAGGATTACATTTTAAGCAATTTGTAAATTATTTAATGCACAAGTTGTGCCTCATGCTGGGATACAGTATCTTATAACAGATTACACTAGAGGTGTATAACATAAATAATTTTTTTTGATGCAAAATGTGCAATTCGTTGAATTTATGCATTATATAAAGTCATAATCGTCTAATAACATATCTCGACTATTTTGATGATTAGACAACACTGTATAGTCATAAATTCGAGACATCCATCGGTTTTTATAATAAAAAAAACCTATATCAACTTACCTATAAATATTTAAATTACCAGAGTATAATATGCAATTGTAAATCTTTCATTTAAAGTTAATATGTAGTGTATTTGGCTAGAATATATTTTTACTGTTTTCAAAACTTTATTGTTAAGGAACTCGAACAACCTCTTTGAATTCCGTTAAAACAGTTTACTCAACTTATGTTAGATCATTATTGGAATATGTGTAGCTAGTTTGGCCTCAATTTTATAATGTACATAGGTCATTAGGGTCTGTTAAATGCAAATTTTGTGTATTCAGATTAGGTTTAGTATTTGGTAACTATGATTTTGTTTCATTATACTTATTGGATCTTGAATGTCTAGAATTTTTAAGTTGTACAGTAGATTTATTTTAGCATAAAGTAATTTTAGGAACTATTCATTATTGTGAATTTTTAGAAACTATTCAAGTTAGAGTATCAGTAAGATAATACTTTTCTAAACGATTTATTTTTCATTCCATTTCACAGAACTAATCGCTTATTTTGTCCTCTAACGCCTTTTAATAATTTAGAAAATCTGAAAAAATAGAATATATAGTCGGTATACAAGAGAAGGTGACCAAGTCCATCGATAGTAGTTTTGAGTTCTTAGAATTTTAATGATTTGGTCATTATGGAATTTTTAATTTTAAGCATTTTTATCGCAAATAATTTAAGGTACATGGGCATTATAAACTAAAAAAATGTAAAATTTTGGACTTTGTCACCTTTTTTTGTATACCGACGATATTTAAAAACAAAAATGGTCACATTTAACCAGTTGAATAAGCTCTATATATTCTCTCTTGATATTTAATAATGGTGTTTGTTTGGGCAAGTTTTTAAAGTCAACATAACAATAATGGATTAAATCTATTGTGACGTCACTGATGAATGTGATGGAATGGCGATTGAGAGTTTTCAGATGAATAAAAAAAACCGTTGACAAGCAACGACAAATATATCTCTACAGAGGATATACTTAGTCAAAGTTTTTTAACCACACCACAGCTACTATAAAATTTTGGTTTTTCATAAATTTTTCTTATTTGGACATCATCTTCCTCTGATGAAGAACTTGATAACTGTACACTTCTCGATTGATTAATTTGAATAAAATAAGTGCCTCCATAACTCAAAGAAATAAAATAATCTATTTATCATTTTAAATTTCAATTTCAATTTTAAAAACCTCTAACCTCACAATAGTGACACAAAACAAAAAGGTGGGGATATCCATCCACATCCATCACATTCATCGGGTTCAATCTTGATGGATGCGTTGAACATCGATTTTTTCAACAATGAAAATACAAACGGTTTGATGAAAGTTTAAAATGAAAATTGCAAATTAATGTATTCTTTTAAATTATTTTTGTATATTTTTTATTGCAATGAGAATTTTACTCTTCAGTAACTAAAAAAAATATATTAAGAATACCATAATGTACAAGGCCCGAAATAACCCCCTCTTTTAACGTTTTTCCTGGTACAAATAAAAGTTAAATATAAAAGTTGTTTCATTTCAAGTAAATTTTTATTTGGTAAACTCTTTTTGTTTATACAGGGTGATCTAATTTTTCTTTTCCTCTATTTATTAAATGGGGCATATTTTTAGTGTTTTCTAAAATATAGAATTGACTATGTGCTGGTTAATATATCTCAAATATTGATGTTTGAGGACTAAGAAAGTTTGAATGGTGGACTCTGTACTATATTAATATTATATTAATAACAAATATAATTTAATAATGCTTTAATGGTTATATTTTTTACAATGCTTTATTTTATTGGAATTGTTTGAAAATGTTTTTTTACATGTGTAACAATTAAATCGGACACCTTCGTGAATATTGTGGTGTGCTATAAGGTCAGCACGACAGACAAATGTTTTCTGACAAATGGGACATGAGTATACCTTCTCCTTCAAATGGACGAACCTTCTGTGTTTATGTAGACATTCCGGAGTTTTAAAAATCTTTCCACAATTTCCACATTCATTTTGACTGTCGCAAAATTTATTATGGTAACGTAAGCGAAACGCTGCTTTGAAGACACGTCCACAAGTGCTGCATATAAACTAAAAAAAATATCATTAAACTTAAGTAGATGCAAATTTATTTAAATAGGACCTTCATATTCTAAAATCGATTAATATGTTAAGCAATATCCCCACAGGTATGTGCCAAGCTGATAGGTACTTAATAAATTAATATAAATATTGTTCAAAAATCCTACTTAGGTCTACCATTAATACCAACTTATCCATGATCTAAAGGCATTACAAATAATAAAATAAACCTTTATGATAAAATACTATACAAAACCACACACCTAAACCAACAATCGATATTAGATAAAACCAAACCAACCAAGAAATACATAAATAATTTATTAAAAACGGGTTACTTTATGTTGCCAATAATTTAAATAAAATACATTTATACATAAATTGTGAAACAACATAAAAGTTACCCTTAAGAAATTAAAGTAATTATGCAAGCAAAATTAAAAATAAGCATAAGCTCATAAAAATAATGTTTAATAAAAACCTTCGTAATTGCCACAACATTAAGCAAACCTATATTTGTAACCAACCTTTTTACTACATATAGATGATGGCTTTATCTCCTGATTAAATTTGTTGGAATTTCATTGAATAATCTGATAAAAAATATAAAGAACCATGAATACATTTTGTAATTTTTCAGTTCTATAATTATTTATTAATACATAAAATACTTACTGCATTGCTATTTTCTTCACTTTTATTATTTGGTTTAACAGCAGTTGACATTGTAGCATATTCCTAAAATAATAAAATGTAGGCAATAATGTGCAGATAAACAATGATGTGTATGTCTAATAAAAGTATGTTTTGGATAAGAAATTATAATGGATTCATAAATAGTTTATAACCAACACCATCTACAAATATAATTAGAACAAAAATAACAAAATCTAATTTATTTTGTGGAATTTGTGGTTGTCTTGTCAACTCGAACTGAGCGCCAACTGAACGTAGTTTATAAATCCAGCTTAAAAGGTGTTCATTATTATTAACTTACTTTTTTTTCAACAACGTTTAACAAATTCCATTCTTTCGCAGCCCTCGAGGATTTTTCACCAAAACTCAATTGAGAGTTCTCTTCTTTCTACAAAATTAATTAAATACTGAACAGTTTTTTTACTTATTTACCTACACTTACCTTAGAAAAGTGAGAAAGATAAACAGCGAAGCTATTATTTTTCTGCATTTTTAACAACTTATTTTCAATAACTGGTAAAACAATATATCTAAGATAAAAAAAAATATAATTATGAGATCGATGAGGTCTTTGCCCTAGAAAAATAAAAAGGTCTTTGCTTAGCCACTTTCACATATAATAACCAAACGCAAAGATTACAATCGTCACATAAAGATAGGTTAGGAACAGAATAATAAGGTTAGGTATGGCATGGCCCTAAACGAAACGCGCAAACGCAGTAGTTCAGGACTCGGCAAGCGGTAGGACTCGGGAGGATGGTTAAGAAAAAAATATCTGCTCGCCGCCAAGCGCAAACCAGCACCTAACCTAACCCAACTTTTTCATTACTTTGTGTTTGCAATTTGCAATGTTTATGTTTGTATTGTTTGTTGTTTGCTCTGTTACCTCAGTTCAAGTTCACAGTTATCTGAGTAACTGCCGACTGCCGCCTGTGTTGATAAATAATCCCATCCAAAGACCAAAAGTAATTGCATTTTAATATTTAAGATCTCTTTGTTTAAAAATAATTTATATTTTTTTAGTGCCTAATTACACACAAAAATATAGAGGTGAGTGGGAAAAGCTGCCAGAAATGAAAGGTTGGCTACAACCATGCACTACAGACTACACCAAAGCGTACTGCAAGTACTGTAAATGTTTTATCAACGCCAGGCTTGGTGATATTAAAAAACATAATATAAGTTTAAAGCACAAAGCAGCTGAGAAGCCCTTTTCATGTCCAAGGCAGCAGAAATTAAACTTTGAGCCCAATAATAAAGGTGTTACCACTCAGCAAAGGAAAGAAGGTGATATTTGTCTATTCGTAGCTGCTCACACGTCTATAAATGCCATCGATCACTTGTGTGAAATTAATAATGTTCCTGTTCATCGAACTAAATGTACAAATTTAATAAAAAATGTTGTGGGTCCCCATTTTATGAAAGACTTACTGTTTGATGTAGGAGCTAACCCATATAGTCTAATTATAGATGAATCAACGGACGTTGCAGTTTTAAAAATGTTAGGAATTGTTATTAGGTATTTTAGTACCAAACATTCAAAAATAGTCAGTAAGTTCTTGTCACTCATAAACATTGAAAATGGAACGGCAGAGTGCATTGTTGAGGCTATAAAGCAGCTGCTTACAAAACTTAAATTAAATGTACAGAATTTGCAGGGTATAGGTACTGATAATGCTTCAGTAATGATAGGAATTACAAACGGTGTTTATGCAAAGCTGAAAGAGGAAGTTCCGCATTTGGTTTTAGTGCGTTGCGTTTGCCACTCGTTACAACTAGCAGTTTCCTGTGCTTCAGAAAAGACTTTGCCCAGAAATATTGAATTCCTGATCAAAGAGACATACAATTGGTTTAGTCACAGTTCGATTCGACAGCTTTCTTATAAACAAATTTATTCTTTGATAAATAAGCGAGGAACCATTAAAGATTTTACAGATGGCAGCAACAAGATGGATTTCCATCGAACCAGCCCTTAAACGAATATTGGAACAGTGGGATAGCTTGAAAGCACATTTTGATATCGTTCGTTTGAAGGACAATTGTTACACAGCTGAAATGTTGTATTCTATGTACAAAGATCTCAACAATAAGGTATATTTAGAATTTATATATTCCATTGTTAATTTAGTACAGGCAACAAATAAAAGCTTTGAGGCATCAAATGCTGATGTTACAAAATTGTTCAATAATTTAAATCACCTATATTTATCTATTATAAAGAAAATTGTCATCCCAAATGCAAATATTCATATTTCTTCTAGAGTAGATGACTTTGAAAACCACTTAGACCCTAATCCTTACTTGGGATATGCCTTTGAAAACTCTTGTCGCGACTGCCATTTAGATCAAGACAGTAAAGAAATGATAAAGGGTCGCTGCATTTCGTTTCTAATTGAATTGGCGAAACAGCTGAGACAGAGGTTACCGGAAAATATAAAAATTTTAAACAAAATGCAATATTTTTCAGTAACGGAGTGCTTGAAACCAAATAAAATTCCTATCACAGACATAGCCACTCAGTTTTATGATGATGCCCAGATAGTATCAAAAATTGAAAACGAATGGGCTAGTCTACATTTGATAAACTGGGCTGAAACACAAAGTACAGAGCAGTTTTGGATAGAAGTAAATAATTATAGGGATGCATCAAATGAAAATCCTTTTCAAAATCTAGTCAATCTTGCTTTAAGGATCCTTTGCTTACCTCATTCAAATGCAGATGTCGAAAGAGTTTTTAGTTCGGTGAGTATTGTCAAAAATAAAATCCGCAACCGAATGAAACTAAACCTATTGAACAATATTTTAAGTATTAAGTTTGGTATGAAAAGAATGGGGAAATGTTGCAATACTTATAAATTGCCAGATGAGATTTTGATCATGTCGTTTGACTCAAATGCAGCATACAAAAACAACGATGATGAGGCAGATCAAGGAATGCAGGTTGAGATTGATAACATTTTGCAATCCTTAACTAATTAAGTAATACCAAAGATAATTAAGTATATATTTTTGTTTTCGTTTTTTAAGAATTTGTAATAATTTTTATTATTATAATATCCTTAGTAGGATAAGAATAAGAAATGTCTTGTTTTTTTGTGAACAATTGTGTTTTTTCAATAAATATTTTAATATTTTGTTTTGTGTCCAATTTATATTTGTTTATTCAAAACAATCTTTGTTCCAAAAGAAATATTACTTTTTTATTGAATTTATGGTGGGTCAAGAGGTTGTCTGGTAAGTTGTAATGGTGAATGTTGAAGCATACAGATGACGTCAGAAAAGTTATCAGGCAACTAGCCTGGTTTTGAAACAACCTCGATGATGGGTGTATTTTGAACCTAACATTTGGTGAAATCTGGTGAATTTTAAGATTAAGTTTTGAGAATCCTGAAATTGTACAGTTGGCAACACTGTTCATTATAATACAATTAGTTGATATGAATAATAAAATAAGCAACTTCAAAGAAAAAAAATACTTTCAAAAATATTCAAAGCAATGGGAAAAAGATGAAAAGTTGAAAGGTTAGTTTTTTATATTTTAAAAGCATTTTTAATAAACTTGAATATGTACTGTTTAGGTACATTTTTGAAAAGTTCTTTTTATTAAAAACACTTATTTTTAATATTGTTTTAGATTGGTTATCTCCTGATCCTACCGGTGATTGTAAAAAAGCATTTTGTAAATATTGTCGTAGTATTTTGGTAGCACATAAAAAAGATTTAGTCAAGCATGCTTCATCAACCAAACATACAAATGCTGTTGAAAAAGATAAACAAGCAAAATTATGTCGTCCATTGGAAGTAAAAAAACCTCCAAATACTAAAGTTAAGGTTGCTGAACTTCAACTTGCTGTATTCATAGCAGAACACACATCAATTACTACAGTTCAGGGCTGGTATATCTAAGGGGGTCGCGACATAGACCCAGTAAATGGATGAGGGGGTGACTGAGGCTAGGGGGGAAATAGTAGTCAGCTTAAGTTGGCAACACTTTTCTGATGTTCGTTTGGCTAAATCCACGGTTATCGTTTGTCCTGCATCGTGCAAAATAATGTCAATATGGTACAAGTGGAATGAATCACTGTTTTTCGTACTTTTTTATATACCGAATTAATAATCCTTCCTCCATGTACCGAATTATGCAATTTGTTTCCACTTTATTTTAATGTTACATATGAATAGGTTCATGCGTTTGTGCTGTGGTAAATAAGTGTTCATGTGAAAATTATCTCTGAAACTGCATTGTGGCTGCACTCATCTCAAAACTGAATGCTGTATATCCAGGATTTAAATCTTTCATAGTGTTGCTTGGGATAAATTGTAAAAAAGGTGTTGGACAATTTAAAACGTTTGCAACCTAAAATTGCATGGAAAACATCATAGAAGAAGGAATTTTACCTTTATGACATTCTCTTTCAACATTTTTAAGTGACTAAGTTTGTGGTTTGGTGAATGGACTTAGTTACCACAGTCAAAAATTCAAATTAAATAAAAGTGACTAAGTTCTAATAAGAATACATACAAATTGAATATGAAAATGTAATTACTTGATTTAATCAAGGGCTAAATAGATGTTTCATATAAACAAAGTGCTGTAAAATGTTAATAAATGCAAAACCATTATATATATTATCTCTTTAAATAATAAACTTAAAAGACTGTAAATTAGTAGTCACTTTTACACAAAAAGTAAAAACAAAAAAAAATGTGTGGTTGAGACTAATTTATGTGTTTAATAAAAACATATATTTAACATGTTTTATTTAAATAAAAAACAGACGTTATTTGAAGAGTTTTATTTTAAGTTTAATAATATTTATAAATTGTGGGTACATTTAATCAGAATCTTGCTTAATACTATAAAATGCATATGCATTTCTATATGGTAAGAACTGTATTCAGTTTCAAATTTCGTCCAGTTTTAGGAAAGTACCTACCTCTGTTGTAAAGGTATTTCAAAGCCATCCTTTGTAAGATGTAGCCTACAAATACATACATGCTAAAATGTATAGAAAACAAATCGCAAGATATTACACAAAATTATTTAAATTAAATAAAAACATAAAAATGAAGTGAATAATACCCACCAACAATTTAAAAAGACCTAAAATAAATAGACTTAGGGAACTGGAGCTCTAAAAAAGGGAGCCATAATTTGTTATGCATCCCCATCTATAAGAAAATTGTCTTCATATCCTCAATTACCTTTTAAAATAAACCAAAACAGCACAAAATTGAAAGTGATCTACGTTTCACGACGTACATGTGAGATTATTAATAATTTATTATTTTAACCTAAAAAATATGGGCATTTTATAATGAAAATGTCATTTAAAAAAAACATTGATTTTTTCTTATATTGGTGAGCCTGGCAACTGGTTGCCACGTTGCCAGATCAATGGGCGACTACTATTTCGAAAAAAATGGCGTCCAAAATGGACTCCTATGTCGCGACCCGATCACTTGACGGAATTATTGAAAAAAATGGACCCGGATTCAACTGTTTTTAGTAACATGAAATTACATCGGACGAAATGTGCAGCGCTTATTAAAAATATTTTAGGTCCATGTATGCTTGAAGACTTGGTAAATGATATGAAGGAGTCTCCCTACTCACTAATTATTGATGAAAGCACCGATGTATCCACTGAAAAAGTTTTATGCATAATGATACGATATTTTTCTTTTAAAAAGAAAAAATTATTGACAACATTTTATCGTCTTGTGAAAATAGTTGATGCTACTGCTACTGGTATTCATTCGGCTTTAAAACTACAATTAGCAGCTGATGGAATTCCGTTGAAAAATTTAGTCGGTATTGGAGTCGATGGTGCAAATGTGATGGTCGGTGTAAATCATTCTGTTTCATCGCTCTTAAAAGAGGAAGTCCCTGATATTATTATCATCAAATGCATCTGTCACTCTTTACATTTATGTGCTGAAAACGCTGCAGAAACACCACCTCGTCAACTAGAGTAGGGGAGGTTGGGGCAATAGCGCACCAAAAATTTCAAAATTGATTTTGATTGCGATTGATCTAAAATATAACGTAGAGACTTGTACACATAATTAACCACGATATTAATTTGATACTCACATATTTCAGTTGTTATTATCAAGTAAATAAAAATTATTATTAAAAGTTTAAAATTTACACGAACAACGCTATTGCCCCAGTCTCTTGGGGCAATAGCATTTTTCCATGGGGGCAAAAGCGATTGATAGGGGTTATAGCGCTGTATCGATTTTAACATTGATAGGAGCTTATAAATCAATATAAAATTTTATTCAAAACTCAAATAAGTACAATAACCTGTTTTATTATTACTAAGTAACAGTTTAGGGAAAACAATAATATGCTGTACCTACCTAAAACATTGTATACCCATGACAACAAACATAAAATGTGTATTCTATCTGATGAATAACAACAAAATTCTTACATTATTCAATCCTTAGATTTCCAAAACAAACCCTAAACAATAAATGTGACTGTTGTCTTTTCGTGCTACCGTTTAACCTTGGTTCAGGTAATTTCATTTTTATGTCCTTTTTAGAGACAAGTGATATGTCTAAGGCTTGAGGAAGATAAAAAACATTATCCAATTTTTTACTTTTTCTAAAGAACGAAACCTCAAATTCTCCATTTTCTTCATCTGTTAGAACACGACCCACATAGTACACTTTAGTGTGTTGACTTGGTTTAAATTCCACCAAAACGTAATCCAGTTTTTTAATTTCAGATATTTCAGAATCGAAATTTATTTCGACGTCACTCTCGTTGTTTGTTTCTTCCATAAACGAATCGCCACTATCAGAATTTTCAATTCTTTTCTGTAATTTCACCTTTTTGGTAATAACTACATTACTACCTTTATTTTCCTTTCCTTTGCATAATTTAGTAACTATTTTTCTTTTTACACTGGCCGCGTTTTTTGCCTTTTCTTCTTTTAGTTTTTCTTTTTTTTCTAACTCTTCACGAAATGGAGTTGATGTAAGAATTTCGGAGTGCTTTTTTCTTGAATTTCGTTTTTTCTCTTGTTTGGTAATTGTTGGAAAAGAAAACAGATCACTATAAGGATTTTTTACTGTTTCAATTATAGATGACGTCGAAGATGCTAAGTCATCCACAGAAGGCGATTCCTGCACTTTAGCAATATTTTGAACACTGGGTGGTGTTTTTTCATTTTCGGTTTGAATTTTAGATGTAGCTGCGGAATCGTTTAAGGTAGGCGTAGGCATAGTCTTATATGTTTGAACTAGCGATGTATGAGCAATAAAATCTTCATCCGAAAATATTTTATTATCGTAGGGATAAATTCCAGCAGATTTAAAGCCCTTGACGGCTTTTTCAATGTTGCATACTTTTTGATATGATTTTCCAAATAACTCGGCTATTTCGTATATGGTTATACGTTTCCCGGCATTTGTTCTCATCCAATTCGCGCAATATTCGTTGAATGCTGTCTTAAGTGGCCCAAAAAATACCAAATCTAATGGCTGAATTCGATGGCTTGTGTGCGGTGGCAACGAGATAACATCGACCCCATTGTCTTTGGCTAAGTCATAAAGAGGTAGCGAGATGTGGCTCTCGTGATTGTCCAAAATTAGGCACACGTGATGATCTTTTGACGGACGAACAATAGTAATGAAGTGCTTCAACCAATCATAAAATATGTCAGTGTTACTCCAGCCATTTGAACTTACTTTTCCTATTGAACCAGGAGGTGCATTTTTCATTAGCCGATCGTTCAGTAATTTCCTGGGGAAAATTAAAAACGGTGGAATGTAACTTCCTGAAGCGCTTACACAACAAATTGTAGTAACTAAGTCACCTCGCTCGGCACTTGTAACCTTGCCTATTTGCTTCACTCCTTTTCGGGCAATTATCTTGGATGGCTTATGAACCGTATGAATTCCACTTTCATCAACATTAAATATGTCGTTCGGACTATATTTGTACTTTTCATATAGTTGTACTAAATTAGAATAGAATCTGTCTACTTCCGCCTTATTGAAACCAATAACCCTATTCAAGCTGGTAGGTTCTGGTGACCTTAAAGAAATTGTAGGATGACGCTTCATGAAGTTACTATAAAAATCCCATCCGGCTACTTCTTCGTTATTTTTGTTACTAAATCTGTTTTCAACACCTATATTTCTTGCAAATTGGTAAGCAATTTCTCTAAATTCACGAATGGTTAATCCATAAAATTTTTTAGACATCTCAATACAATATTTTTCCAACTGGAGTTCTTGTTCTTCAGTAAAGACGGTTTTTCTTCCAACCTTTTTTGGTACAGCCGGGACATTGGAAGAATTACGAATTCTGTTTTTTACATGATCTCTCAAAGTAGTTGCAGGTATCTCATATTGTCTACTAGCATCCATGAGACTAATAGAACCATTTTTAATGTTCTGCACAGCTTCGTGTAAATGTTCAACGTTCCAGTTGCCTCTTATATTTTTTTTTTTATAATTTCGGACCATCTGTAACAAACATTACCACACATAAAAATACAGAAACGTTTAGGGGCAATAGCGTGTGCACGCTATAGCCCCATTTATAGTAAACGCTATTGCCTCATAGCACTTCTATTATTTTTAAGTCGTAAAAAAGCACTTTTTACTGTAATTAATTACAATGTATTAACGTAAAAGCACACCTATAATTTGAAGATTGAACGTAGTTATATAAAAAATAATATATATATATTGTACTTACTTTACAAAATATTTTTTAAAATTTTCGGTTTAGAACTCGAGTCACTATGAAAGCGAACTTTTACTTTTATCGACAGCTAACGTACTGCTTGGTTGAAAGTGCCTTCGGTACTGAGACCAAGATCCTCAAGTCGACCTCTCCGCATATAATTAGAGATGGGAGGGTGCAGAAGAACGTCACAGTAGCAATCCACGCTATTTCCCGGAATACGCTATTGCCCCGACCTCCCCTACCTAGTTAGAGAAGCTCATAATTGGTTTTCCAACAGTCCAAAGCGTAAGGATGAATATAAAAAACTTTACAATGTTATGAATGCTGGTGATGCTAACAAGGATCCGAAAAAAATTGCCGGTCTGAGCGGGACTCGATGGCTTGCAAGATATTCCGCAAATTAATACTATTCTAGAACAATGGGATGAATTAAAATTACTATTTGAACTAGCTAAAAACAATGACAAATGTTTACAAGCACAGTACATTTATGATATAATGGTTTGTCCAGCGTATAAACTATTCATGGTTTTTTTGCATTCTAATTTAGAATTGTTAACTAATTTGAATAAGCTGTTCCAAAGTAGTAATATTGAAATATTTAAACTACTGGAAGACTTATTTTTTTTATACAAAAGTATTCTTCAGAAAATTGTGGTTCCATCTCAACTCCAAAAAGTAAAAGATGATGATTTAGTTACTTTTAAGTTTCAAAACTATCTAATGCATACATCATCAATTTTTTTCGGATATAACTTCGATCAAGCAGCTAAATCCGTACCATCAAATGAAATATCTAATATTCGAGACCGCTGCAAAGAATTTTTAGTAAAACTATGTACTGAAATTCAAGTACGATTACCTGATAACATTTCAATACTAAAATCGATGGCTGTCTTAACACCGTTTTATGCTACGTCACAAATAAAGCCGGATATATCTAAACTATTAGAACCATTTACTAGAGAGTCACTGTATCGATCAAAAGATAATATTATCAAAGAATGGAACATGTTATCTAATAAGCAATGGGAAAATACAAATGAAACAGTTTTATTTTGGTCAGATGTTTACGACGATCGTGATTCAGGCGGTAATAGAAGATTTGAAAATGTTGCCAAATTCGCTTTAGCTCTGTTGACTACTCCTATATCAAATGCTGTTGTCGAGAGAGCGTTTTCAATTTATGGTGTGGTAAAGAACAAATTAAGAAACAAGTTAGCATTAGACATGGTTCAGAGTATTATGATGGTTAAGTTTTCATTACAACGAGATTATGAACAGTGTACTTTATTTGTGCCTACTCAAGAAATGTTGAGCAGATTTACTGTGCACATGTATGACTTTAAAAAAAACGATAGGGAAAAAGTAAGTGATCTGGAGTTCCAAGAATTGCTTACTATCACAAATGCAATATAGTTCAATCAAATATGTGATTTTATATAATAAGAAAAAATTTATGTTTGTTGATTTATTATTAAATATACTAGTAGCTTATTTATTAGTAAATATCAATTAATAATATTATTTAATAATATTTATTAATAAACATTATATGAAATAAAATATATATTAAAAAACGTTTAAAAAAAAAGACTCAAAATACTTTATTTTCTATTTTAAAACCTTTTAAAAAATAAAAATTATTAAAAAAAAAATTCTAACTAATTTTCAAATAACTTCAATTTTAGCTTTAGGGGGTTTTGTTTTAAATTTAGGGACTTTTGTTAAAAGCTTTAGGGAAAAGTTTTTTCAAGAGTTGGGGACACTGCACAGAGGTCACACAAGCACAATCACTTTCGTTTTTGGCGTAGATGGCGTCTGTACGACAAAATTGTGCACACAAAAAAAAAATATTGTTAAATCAGAATTTAAAGGTATAATTTTTTCATTATTTTATCTCTTTCAGATTCTATAACGATGGGGAAAAGAAAGCACCATAAGAGATCGAGTTCTAGATCAAGGTCGAGATCAACATCGAAGAATGCCCGTCTTGACCTTGAGCAACGCTTACTTAGGCTTGACGCCGTTTTTAGAAAACGACACAGTAGCTCTGAAAAATCGTTGGGTTCACAACGAAGCCGTTCTCGCTCTACTACTCCCAAAAGACGACGAACGACAAACCAAGGTGATAGGTTTTCTACCCTAAGTCCCGATCATGGGCAAGACTCGGGGTCCCTTGACCGCAGCCCAAGTAGGGTTTCGGATGGACCTGCAGAGTATAGTAGAATAACAAATGAGGATGGTAATGACGACGTCCTTTTAATTAACAACACATCACCACTTAATCAACCAGAAAGAGAACTAGAAGATAGTGTTTTAGACATCTTAGGCAAAGATCCTGAGGAGGAATTGCCAAAAGCAATGGAACTACACTTAGCTCTACAAAAGAGATGGTCTCATATCCTTATTGAAGGTTTAGACAAAGAAAGTGTTTCAGAACTAGTTCGCAAGTATCCAGCTCCTAAAAACTTGCCTTCTCTTGAACCTCCAGAACTTAATTCTGAAATAAGTGAGGTTATTTCTTCATTGTCTCTAAAAAGGGATAAATATCAGATACAAGCTCAGTCGCAACTTAGGGCAGGTATTAGTGTCATTGGTTCAGTTCTAGATAAAATATTAAAAAACAATGATTTTGATAAATCCATACTGCAAGGCCTTACAGAAGCAGGTAAGTTATTAATTCATACACAAAGAACATTACCCAAGTAACATTTTAATCTGCATAGTTTGCTGCAAACCAATAATAAAAGGTCATATAAAACACAGTTTTGGACGCATTTATGCAGGTGACGTGATCTGCAAAACATTTTTATATGGCCTATATTTTACATACCACAGTTTGTTTATTACTTCTATGAAGGTTTAATGCAGACCTGCATTACTTCTGCATAATACCTTTAGTTGGTAGGTAATACCCTGCAATGCATATAATTTATCAGTCATACATAGTTTACTTTGGATGTATTATGCAGATCATGTGTAAGTAAAATTAAGATCTCTTAATTTGTTGTTATGCAGATAATGTGCAGGAACAAATATGTATTAATAAAAATAATGTGCACATTTTTTTCAATTGATTGAATTTATATATAATTCTATATCATTTTTATAATTAATTTAATTATTAATTTCATTTATAACTAGTAGCGCGATACAATTTTAACCTATTTTTTTTTTGTTTTAACTTACCTTTAATAGGATTCGAACCTGCAACCAAGGTGTTTGAAATCTCTGGAACAGACGCCTTAACCAACTGAGCTACGACAACTTCTGTTAAATACTTTCGCTATTGTAAATTTAAGGTATAAATGTCAAATTAATATTAAATCTGGTTTTAATTAGGTAAGTAAATAAAATAATTTTTAAATTTAATGATAAAAGTACTTAATATTTCTTTACATGCAAAGAAATAAATAATTTTGCCTTCCTATTTACTTTTCGAACTGAATAACAATTTCTTGTAAGGCCTCTGCATATCAACATGTCAAACACTTGCAAAAGTACTGCAAATGATCTGCAATTGCAAATTTAATGTCTTGTAACCTAACCTTCAAAATCATCACGTGCGCGTGAAAGAAACTCGTGCAGATTGTTTATTTTGACTACAAAAAAATTTAATATGGAACTAACTGGAAAATACTGCATTATTCAGGAAAACAAAGGGAAAAATCAATCAATATTAAGTGTTGTACCCACTAAATGGATAAAGTTAAAAGAGTGGAGTGATGGAAGTGACTTACTTTATTGGCCGCATAAAACAAACATTCATTTAACAAAATTGATGAAAGCAAGTCCAGATATAAAACCAAATGAAGATTTTATTCTTCTTAAATGTAGGTTGAAAAAAGCAGGGTTCAAAACATTTTATGAAGTAAGTAGTTGTTATTGTTGTAAAATTAACCTAGCATGTACAACTTCAAAATACACAGCACATAGCACATAGATCAGTAATGTTAATAATAGTATCTAATAATAATAATAATAATAATAATAAAGTGATTTATTGCGCCGTGACAAAAGGCTATTGAACGAGGCTCTTCGCCCTTCATTAAGGTTATTTTTCAAGAATTTTTTTCTACGGGGACGAGATACATTCTTCCACAAGAATATTTTAAAGTACTTTTCCTACGACCACTTAGGAAAGTGAAACATATCACACTATATAATATAGTCCTATCGAAAGTGCCCTATATCACACGCGTATGAATAAAAATTTACTTTCTACCCATGTGCGAATATATGCTACTTTCCGCACAGCTGCCTCAAAATGTCAAACACATCATTTTTATTTTAATCTATGTAATGTCCATATTAATAGTAAAACCGATATGATTGTTAAATTATTAAAATTAGATCCTAGATATTTATCTTTAACAATTATTATATTATTAAAATAATTTTAAAATAACTAGGTACATTATGTTTGCTTTTTATTCTGGTTAAACACATAACCGATTAGAAATTCACTTGACGTAAGGCCTGTTAGCTCAGGTGGTAGAGTATCAAACTTTATCAACTTTGCCATTTGAGACGTGGCGGGCTCACGCGATCAAATCCTGGCGGAGGAAGATAATTTTTTTGTTCGTATTTTTATTTTATTTTTTTTGTTTTTTTGTTTTTTTTTTGTTTAAAAAAATATGATAATTATTGATTATTTTTTTTTAATACATTTTATTTATTATAATATAAACCTGGTTTTACATTTTTTGATGAAATTATTTTGTGGTCGTAGGAAAAATATTGTACATCACTTTTGTGTGAAAAGTGGTTTTTCACACTCGTAATAAAATATACTATATAGTATTACTACAGAATATACAGGGTTTTCATTTTTTTTAATTTTTAATTAATCTTAGTTTATATTGGGATTCCCAAAGAAAATCTAAATTAACCCATTGACGGGCGTGTCTGCATATACAGACAGGTATCTAGGGACGCGTCTGTATTTGCAGACAATATTTACATTCCCAAATCACACGCGTCTGTTATTGCAGACGCCTAATCCATTATACCCTGTGCTTGTGTCTTCTAACTGTCCCAGTAAATGCAAAAAAAATACTGAGAAGTGTCCATACACATCAATTTGGTGCGAATTTTTCGAAGTGCGTCTGCGCAATAAATTTGGCGGTTTAATAATCACACAACTGCAATTGCAGTCGGCGTGACCATATGATTTGTGTTGATAGTAAGGATAAGTGTGTGTAGTGAGAACCACGTGTTGTAAATCGGCTGATGAAAATTGCTTTTTGGTGAGAAATATGATATTTTGTATAATATAAATAGAATATAAATTGAATTTTTAGCAATTAGTTATTGGTAAGCATGGATGAAAAGGAAAAAACCCGTTTACTAAAGCTGTACGATGAGGTAGACTCGGATGAATACCAACTAGAAAGTAATTCTGATAGTGAGTCGGAAGCAGAACCATTTAGTGGTGATGACGACCGAGATCCAGATTTTGAACCGTCGGAAAGTGAACTCAGTGAATCTAATCACTCGGAAATGGATGATCCGCCGTTAGTTAGAAACGAACCCGAGGACCAACCCGAGGATGAACCTTTCATAAATAACGATGCTGTAAGTTTTAGTGATGAAGATAGTGATGACGAATGGGTAGATAATACAACAGATATACCTGATTTTCATTTTGATGAAATATCTTCTGGAATCAAATTGCACTTTGCTAACATACCCTCTCCCATTGACGTGTTCAAGGAATTATGGACAAATGAAATTATGGACCTGTTGGTTGAAAGCACGAACAAATATGGCAAAGAGCTTCAAAATTTAAATCGACCCCATCCGAAGAATTCTCGATTCTCGTCATTTACCGAAACTAATAGAGAAGAGTTGTACAAATTTCTGGGTTTGTGTTTGCTGCATGCACAAATTCGATTTCCTTCTATCAGAAAAATATTTTCCTACGACCCACTCTACTATCACCCAATTTTTTCACATACTATGTCTGGCCGCCGTTTTGAATTGTTGCTAAGGGCATTTAACTGCACTAATGAAAATGAACAGGGAAATCGTCTTAATAAAGTAAGCCAACTACTAAAAATGCTAATAAAACGGTTTCAGGAAGCCTATTCTCCAGAAGAACATCTATCATTAGACGAGTCATTGCTTTTGCATAGGGGACGGCTCAGTTTTCGCCAGTATATAAAAGGCAAAAAGGCGAAATATGGCATTAAATTTTATGAGCTATGTTCTCCCAGTGGATACAACCATAACATGGAAATATACAAAGGTAAAGATATTGAGGTCAATGCCACTGCTGGAGATTCCAAATTAGAATCTTTAGTACTTCGCCTTCTGGAACCTTTTTTAGATAAGGGCCACCATGTTGTTATGGACAATTACTATAACAGTGTATCTTTGTCCAATAAACTACTTTGCCGTAAAACGCACTCCACTGGAACACTGAGATCAAACCGAACAAATAATCCTAAAGCTATAACTTCCAAAAAGCTAAAAAAAGGTGAGCACAAATGGTTACGAAAAGGCAAGGTGTATGTGTCCAAGTGGAAGGATAAAAGAGAAGTGCTATGTATCACTACAAAATATCACCCACAGTTGATACAAGTAATGAATTCGTACGGGCAAGAGAAAACAAAGCCAAAAGAAGTAGCCGAGTACAATTTGCACATGTCTGGCGTGGACAGATCCGACCAGTTAACTTCGTATTACAGTTGTCCGAGAAAATCTGTACGTTGGTACAAAAAAGTTATTTTTCATTTACTCGACGTTACACTAATAAACAGTTTTATTTTATACCGCAAAGTCACACAGTCCAAAATAAAGCTGATCGACTTTAGAGAGAGTATTATCAAAGATTTTCTTCTGATACCTCCCCATAATAAAGATGGAAGGCAGTTTGTAAAGCAGGGTGCCTTGAATTGTCCCAGAGCTACAGCACCAGTCCATCAGATAGAGCTAGAGCACATTTTGGAGAAGATTCCGGTACCTGACGGTTATAAGAGAAAAAGCTATTTTCTTCGTTGCAGAAACTGTTCTAAAAATTCTAAGAGAGGCCAAACATCATGGAGATGCCAAGGTTGCGAATCTAAACCTCCACTTTGTGTCGGAAAGTGCTTTGAAAATTATCATAAAACCTAGACAGTGTTGGTAGATATAGATATTTGTTTTTAAAGTTACCACTTACGTTTGTGCCATTTTGTGCAATTTATTTTGATGATTATTTTTTTATGCTGAGAATTTAGCCATTTGTTTTCTTATGTATTTTATTTTTTTTGTTTCAATAAAAAATTTGATAATATGTCTTGTCTGCTTAAGCAGACATGTCCACGCATATCATATAATATGACACGTATGGACGTGTCTGCATTAGCAGACCTTTTGTTTTTTTGCAAAAAAATGAGTTAGTTTTTGCTGGTTAATGAATGAACTCCTTATTTTTATATAAATTTTTGAATCGAATAGAAAAATTAGAGTGACCCCATATGATACATTTTTTTCACCTAGCGCTCGTCAATGTGTTAAGCTATAGTCTGTTTAATTTTAACAGTATATAATTTGTTAAAAGTTCATAATAAATTGCTTATATTTTACTTGACATTTTTAATTTTAGGCAGATAATGTTTTGGAGAATATGTTACAACAAAGTGAATCGGAACCTGACGACAGATCTCTGGTATATAATAAAAAAAAGAATAATAAATCACATAACTTAGATGATCAGTTTTTAAATCTAAGAGATAAACTACTTCCAGATATCCCTTCTAGAAATTCAAGTCCCGAATCTATTAACATTACAGCACAAGGAATCGTAGAATCAAATTTTTCTGAGATACAAAAAGAAAATGAAGGAGAACTTCTGTTTAGTGGTGATGTAAGTCAGTTAATTTTTCCAACAGATTTAAATACAAATAAAATAGATCTTCTCCAGGAGACACTAAATGCAAGAATTGATACACTTGAACAGAACATTCTCTTGAAGTTAGATAATATGTCCACAAATATAGACATGAAAGTTGAAAATATACACAAGATTCTAGCAAATATTAGCGCAAAATTAGATTTGATAGGATCTGGCGTATCTCAAAATGAACATGATCCGTATCAACCACCAACACGCTTATTTGATAAAATAGATAGTCTTGAACAAGCTGAAGAATTCGAGAAGAATCTTAGTGATGATGAATTCTTTAACTCAGTTGTAACTACAATTAAAGCTAAACATGGTACAGATGACTTTAGAAATTGCCGAACTGCAGCGCTACATCTTGTTGATTACTTTTGGACTAGGCAATTTTTTAACATAAGCTCATGGTCTGGACTGGGCAAAACTAAGGATAAAATTAGGTTTAAAAACTTTTTGAAAACTATAGATGTTTTCAAAGAATGTGTTTCCGTGTGTTGCCCTCGAGATGTGGAATGGACTGTATGCAAAAATGTAAAATTTTTACAAGATCAAATAAATAATTCGGGAAGTAGATTAAACAGAGATCAAAACCAAAGAACAGCAGCGTCCCGTTCTCGCATGAATACAAAAAAGAAATTGACTAATTATAAAGCTTCAACCAATAGACCGGAGGAGGAAGAAGAGGAGGATGAGAAGGAAATCGAATAAAATTATTTTTTAACTTTTATTTCATATTCCTATTTCTTTTTTTTTGAACAAAATACAAGTTTTTTTTTACTTTCCATTAAAAATTTGTTATTACCTTCTTAAGGATAAGAATAAAACATTTTTATTTTATTTATTTTTTATTATACGTACTTTCACATTTATAAAAATTCGTTTACAGGAAATGTATGATGCATAGGCACAAATACAGTTTTATCAAATACAACTACTGCTACTAGTTTACACAAAACATCTTTAAATGAATACTTCTCAAGATTATGAAAGTCGTGCCATTCAGTTTGAAATACATTCAAATGTGTTGAAAGTAAAGGATATTTAAAAAATTCTTTAACGTCTCTTAACTTTAGTCCAAATATACCGTTGGGGTTGACATATTCCATTGCTATAATATCTCTATTCCTGTTCATAAACCATTTGTTTTCAAAATTACTCCTTAATAGGAAACCTTCTCGTAATTCTACGTAGTGATATTTAGAAATATCATTTTTTACTGGGTATTTAAATAACGGATAAACGTCAATTTTCTTTTGGGAATTAATCTGACTTGATGTAATTTCAGAAAGCCTGTTTACTATTTGGCACAAAGGAAATCTTCCACTTCTTAGCATTAGCTTGATTTTATACAAATTATTTTCAAAAGGATACGAAGATAAAGTCGATAAATCACCAAAACGTTCCACTTCATCAACAATGTGATTTAAATTATGGATATTCATAGTTACGCTTCTGAATATTCTATAATTAGTTTTTACGAATGTGTCAAACAGTTGTCGAGCGATTGGCAAAAATCGGCGATAGTAATGTGTTGAACAAATAGTCACAGCACAAAATAAATTTAAAAAGTGTTTATAGTGTACTTCTGGTAAGTGAGGCTTTAATACAATGATTCCAATGTAATTAAGAAACACACTACACTCTGATGCTTTCCAGTGTGATAAATAATTTAGTCCTCGGACAGCTCTATGAAATTCCGCAGGAAGTTTAATTCCAACTAGAGTTCTAGATATGTCATCTAAAGTACCATTTGACCATTTTGATATAGTCATTCCAGGTTTTCCATTTTTATAGGCTTTTAGTAATGTTTTTGTGACACCTAAATGCAACAAGTGTAAAGAATCAGCAGTAATTATATCTTCTACCAAATCGATGGGCAATTTAAATAATGGCGTTGTAACAGGTAAATCAGCACAATATTGATAATGGTCTTTATATTCATAGGAACGAAAACCTGCATCAGTTCGTTTAGTAACATTTATGCGAGGAAAAATATTGCAGCCTGTTGTTCGAGAATAAAAACCGACTGTGCAACATTTTAAGCATCCGTTTTGGTTATTAAAATTGACAACACCTGAAAATTAAATTTAAGTAGAAACAGAGACACAGACCAATTAAAAAACTTATAAAAACCTTTAATAAAAGCTCGAGCGGGTAAGTCACATATAAAAGCCCGCACCGCAACAGTTAAATGATTCCCATTGATTAATAATCCTGAGCCTAATATAGAAATTGTTTCATCCACAAAAGGTTCAAGAAATTCTGTCACCAATTTAGGTTTTGATTTTCCATAAAAAAGTCCGATTATCATCGGTCGAATCTGTGGCATGGTATGGATATTAAATAAAATTGGCCAAAATTGATCAGTTCCATTTTCAAACAAGGGCAAACCATCAATACTAACGTTTATTTTAATGTTTAATGGTTTTTTTAGATCATAAAAACATTTTCGAAGACAAAACTCAAGTCCTTGATGCCAGTAATTTCCACCACTTATATTTTGAATGAATGCCTTTTGTCGCGGAGTTCCTGTAAATATTTTTTTTAAATATAGACCTAAGGGAGAGAAGTCTATACTTACCCATTAATGATCGAGGATCTTTAGGTAATCTTGAATTATATTCTTCATTTAACTTGCCCAATAATGGTTTTAAGGCAATCTGTGGAATATTGAATTCAATTGCCCAGTTCTTTAAAAATATTGCAATATTATTTTCACCAACATTTAAGTACTCATTGTTCGGCTCCGTCTCATCAAATATTGAGATATCCATATTCAAAAAATCATTTTCAAATACTTCGTGTACCAAAATTTCACATTCAGGATCAGCATCTGTTAACGTTGATATTTCTTTTAAATCATTTTGAAACTCATTGTTTAACAAAGGTTTCTGGATAATGTTGGTGGTACTTTCAGATAATGAAACATTTTCATCAGAAAACAGGGCATGATATGTTTGCACCTTCCGACGATACGTTCCACTGCGTTTAATTTTTCTCCATTTAGCTGCATTTTCCATTATTAATTATTGATGTGAATTACACACAATGTAGTAAAATAAATATGTTTCTTTAACTTAACATAACCTTCTGTTGACTGCTGAATGGGTGGGTAGTGACAGATCAACTTACTGCATGTTACCTGCATACTGATTCTGATTGACACATATCTTTGAATAAACCATTTAACAACGGTTTAATGCAGGTCTACCTCGTAACTACTCTGCAAATTAACTTAAGCAGATGACCTGCATTTAATTTGTGTCAGAAAATTGTTTACAGGGCGGTAAAACCTGCACAGGTTCTGCAAATTACCTAGACAAAATTATATTTCTTTTGCAGGCTATATGTAAATGAGGCCTGCTTTTGACTAGACGCTAATTAATTTATGCAGGGAGCATCTACTAGCAAAGTTAATATGCCGATCGTATGCAGAATATTTAAGTTCATCTAACACTAAAGATCATATGACAATATTGTGCAGACATATTCGACGTTTGTAGGTTATATAAAAGCAATATGCAGTTGGAAAAATTACTGCAGGCTATTTGCAAAGCATATGCAGTTAAATTATGCAGGTCTGAGTTACTTGGGTATCACTTAGTAGAAGGCACGCAGTGATTCCCCAACTAGATAGATCAGTAAGGAATTTAGCATTAGCAGGAAAAATAGATACGAAACTGTTTGGTTCTGACTTTACTGAAAGAAGAAGAGCTCAAAAAGAGCTGCAAAAGAATAGTCAAGATCTCAAAGCAACATTCACAGTTGAAAATAGGAAGAAATCTGTATCATCTCGTCCACATTCTTTAAACCAGAAGGGCCTGTCTCAGGTAGTGAGGAAACCGAGACATTACAGGCCACAACCTCAAAGAGAACACCACAAACAGAACACAAGGTACAGACGATAACGGTAAGTAAAATAGGAGGCCGTCTTAAATATTTTATTAAAGAATGGAATATACTTAAACCAAATAAATATATTTTGGAATGGTTAAAAGGATACAAGTTAAAACTTGCATCAACAGTTTATATTCCTCCTGAACCTACAACAAAATTTTCTAACGCAGAAAGAAGCCTTATATGGCAAAATATTCAGGAACTCCTAGCTCAAAGAGTGATTGTTCCATGTCACCCAGTAAAAGGTCAATTCCTTTCTCATTTTTTCCTTGTAGATAAACCAAATGGACAGAAAAGATTTGTTTTAAACTTAAAAAAGTTAAATTCCTTTATTATAAAGGAACACTTTAAAATGGATGACTGGAGAACAGCTGCAAAGTTAGTACAAAACAATTGTTACATGACAACAATTGACCTCAAAGAAGCCTACTTTTCTATTCAAATCCACTCATCCTACAGAAAATTATTAAGGTTTAAATTTAATAACAATATCTATGAGTTCACTTGTATGCCTTTTGGACTTAGCTCTGCCCCTTTTGTTTATACAAAGCTCATGAAACCTGTTGTTTCTTTTATACATAGATTAAATATATGTTGTATGGTCTACTCTACCTAGATGATTTTTTAGTCCTTTCTAAATCAAAGGCACAATGTATCCAAAATACAAACATGATCTTAAAGCTTTTAGAATCATTAGGTTTTTTAGTTAACTATGAAAAAAGTTGTCTGTCACCAAAACAGAAGTGTAAGTTTCTTGGGTTTATATTCGATTCTAGTACAATGACAATTGAACTTCCTGATGAGAAGAAAATTAAAATACTAAGTACCATTAATAAGTTTCGACTTGTAAAATTAAATTTTTAGCTCACCTTATAGGCTTACTAATTTCATCACTCCCAACCGTTAAATACGGTTTATGTTATATTAAAAAATTGGAAAGAGAAAAAATAGATGCACTCAAAAAAACAAATCAAAATTACAATAAATCCATGTCTATCAATCATTCAAGTATTAATACAGATTTAGAATGGTGGCTACAAAAGACCCCAATAGCTTCTCAATATATTAAAGAAGATTACTTTCATTTAGAAATTTACACAGACTCCTCAAGTTTAGGGTGGGGGGCGTAGAAGAAACTCATGGCTGGTGGAGCAAAACCGAAAAATTACAACATATAAACTATTTAGAATTAATGGCAGCTTTCTATGGTTTAAAATGCTTCGCAAACGAAACCTCCTCTATCAATATCCTTATTAGGGTGGATAATGTAACCGCACTTTCATACATAAATCGCATGGGCAGTATAAAACATACTCACTTAAATGATTTAGCTAGAAATATATGGAATTAGTGTGGGGACAAAAATATCTGGATTCAAGCCTCTTATGTGTGCTCCAATGAAAACCTAGCAGATAAGGCTTCTCGCACCATTTCCACAGAAACAGAGTGGGAACTTAATGAATATGCCTTTTCAAAAATTAAAAACAAATTCGGAAAACCAGCAGTTGACCTTTTTGCGTCGAACATAAATAAAAAATGTGATACTTATGTATCTCTAAATAGAGACCCAGATGCATCGGCGATTGATGCATTTACTATTTCTTGGAAAGACATAGAATTTTATGCCTTTCCACCATTTGCACTGGTTTTGAGAGTTTTAAAAAAAAATCGTAACTGATCAAGCATGTGGTATACTAGTAGTGCCTAACTGGCCCTGTCAGACATGGTATACCCTCTTTAATAACTTATTAATAACAGAACCACTAATTTTGGGACCAAATGCTAATTTATTGTGTTCTCCTTTCAGTCAAAGTTTCCCCATGAAGATTACCCTGGTTGTAGGGAAATTATCAGGAAAGCGTTCATATTGAAAGACTTACCAATTAATAGTATCCCTGTTCTGCTAGACTCCTTAAGCATCTCCACAAAAAAACAATACAATTCAGCTTTTAGGCAATGGTGGACATATTGTACTAAAGAAGAAGTAGATCCTTTTAAGGCAACTATAAATGAGGTAATTAGTTTCTTCCAGGACCTCTATGAAAACCAACCATTTAAATATGGAACATTTAATAATGTTCGCTCTGTCCTAGCTTTAATATTACCTGAAGGGTTAGGCAACAACATCTACATTAAAAGATATCTAAAAGGTATATCGAAGCTGAGACCTCCACGACCAAAATTTAATATGACTTGGGAACCGAAAATCCTTTTAAATTATTTAGAACAATTATACCCAAATGAAGAAATATCATTAGAAATGTTAACAAAAAAGTTAGTTACTTTATTGTCACTAATAACAGCACAAAGATTTCAAACACTTTCCTTAATAAGAGTGGAGAATATAATTTTTACAGCAGATGGAAATGTACAAATTTTTATCGTAGATAACATAAAAACTTCTGCACCTGGAAGACACCAACCATTCTTACAATTTCCTTTTTTCCTTCAGAAACCTGAAATATGCGTAGCTCAAACACTACATACATATATAGAAAGAACGAGTAACATAAGAGAAGATCAAACCTTTCTTTTCCTAACATTCACACGACCCCACCGCAGAGCAACAAGTCAGACCCTTAGCAGGTGGGTAAAGGAAATCTTAAATAAAGCAGGAATCAACACAAACATGTTTACAGCTTACTCAGTACGTCATGCTTCAACCTCTTGTGCATACAGAAGTGGAGTTTCAATAGAGGTAATCAGGAAAATGGCTGGTTGGACAAACAAATCGGAAACCTTCCTCAAGTTTTATAATAAACCATTAAGTTCTCCGGTAACACAGTTTACAAAAACTATTTTAGAAACCAAATAACATCTAAAAGTTATGTTATGTTTATTTCCTTTTTTCAGAGTCAAAAGGCTCCTGTTTTTTATAAAATTAGTTTAAAAGCAGTATTAAAGAAAAAATTGTTTTTATGAGATATTTTTTTATATATCTATAAACAAACAAAAATGTTCCTTTGAACAACTACATAATAGTAATCTATGAAGAATGAAGTGTTGAAATATAATTACACGATCAAACGATTTTAAGAAGATCGATCGTGATTATATGAAACACTTCATTCGAATAGATTACTTTCCCACCCTTTCCCTTTTTTGGATAACAAATCCAAACCCCAAATTCATTTTTGTTTGGAAAGAACTTTAAACTTAGTGATTGTGCTTGTGTGACCTCTGTGGGCAGATGAACGAACAGAGGTTTTTTGACAATACAGGTTACTTTAACCTTGAAACTGGCGCCATCTAGCACCGAAAGCGGTACTACATAATAGTAATCTATTCGAATGAAGTGTTTCATAAAATCACGATCGAACTTCTTAAAATCGTTTGATCGTGTAACAGTTAGGCAGAACTCAGACAGCTCGTTCACGTCGACCACAAAGCACATAGAGGTTCCACGTGAATGACCAAGGTCAAAACCGACAACTGACATTTTTTATGCTATTTGCTTCAAACTCTAGATGGGGCTACTGGTGAAATTATGATTTCTTACTCCATTTTTAAGCTTTATGGGAGAAAAACTTAACCTAAGACTCCAAAGATGTGACGTGTATTTATTTATGTTCTTGGTTAGTCTCATTTTTCCGTCTGATTTTAGTGATTTTTTGTTGGCTTTGGCTTTTGGTTTCTGTTTATAGTTTCGTCTTAGTTATTTGCAAAATTGTGATGTTTCGCTTTTCTATTTTCTACTGTGTTTTGCAATAATTTTGGTGCTACGTTGAAAACTTCGAGAAAAACTTCATTGATTCACCATGCATCTGCATCATAAAAAGATAAACGGGTACAACAACTAATTGATAATCAATTTATCACTGGACTAGATTCCGAAATCATTTTTCACATAAGAGAGTAATACCACCATCTGTATTTGGAAGGAAAATACCTGTTTATCATTGAATAAATAGTTAAAAGGATTCACCTTTTAATACAATACCTATATTACATTTGTCCTCGGTTAAAAATACATTTATAAAATATATAACTTTAGTGTTAATAAAATGTAATATCCTAGTCCCCAGACAGCACACCAAATCCTTTGGATATCTACTGAACATCCCAATATCCACTGAATGTCCAGTCCATGGTAGATATATGTTTTATATCCATGAGATGTAATTTATAGACATGCAAATGTCCATAAATAATAGTAATTATATAGCAAATTATTAAAAAATTACGCCATTGTGCTCGCCATTGTGGCTAATAGTACCGTTCAGATATTTAAAATTAATTTTTTTAAGGTGTATTCAATATCCCATGAACATCCACTAAATATATCAAAGTCTAGGCGCGAACGCAAACCATCGTGGATATCCACTAGATGTTATTTGATTCTGCTTACTAAGTATAGATGGCGATACCAATATCGCATCTACTCATGCTCGGCCCGCCGTAATAGAGTTCGATCGAAATTTTTGTCCTACAGACTCCATTAGAGACTGTAGTCGAGAATTTCCATTTATTGCTGAAGAGTCCTAATAAGGATGACTTTCTCCTTAGTGGGCAAATTCAAAGGTAGAGTGTTGAAAATATTTTTTATCTCTGCTATTTTCTTTCGACGTTATTCAATAATCATGGGTTACTTATGAACTTCTACTAAAGATACCCATAAAATATTTTGTTGAATATCTGAATATCTTCTATATCCTGCGATATAGACACAGGGGGGATATCGCGCATGGTGTCATGGCGGCGCTGACGTCATGCGTAGAGTTAGTAGAGCTGGCGCGAAATAAATATCATATGACAGACGCATGTTGCAGTAGTTTGTGATTTATAAGATACTAAGCAAATATTAGTATTATATGGTGTTGTAAACTTTGTTCTCTGTTAGTGGTTTTAATGAAAAACATTGAAAAATTGCAGTACGGATGTAACAGTAACAATTAAAGGAAAGGATTCAAGAAAGATATTATGGTTTCTCGCTTTCCTCGACAGTAAGAGCTTAGCCAGAAGTAAGAAGTGGCCCAAGGGCGGCTCTAGCGGAGGCCCAGGGAAGCATGCCGTTCCCTAGATTAAAATTCTTAAAATCCATGAGCCTTTTATTAATAAAAAAATATGCTAAATGAGCAATTCTACCATCCTTCCCAAGAAAATTCGGCATGGAGCGGCCCTTGCAATGGCTTGTGACCCTGCAGATAAATTTTCATATGTATTCCAAGCACTTTTAACCTTCCAATTATAAGAGAGATCTTAAATCAGAACTTCACATAATGTGAAGTTGTGAATGAACCAGTGTGAATCATATTGGTTAATTCACAACTTGGGACTTCTGGAGACTCTACCCTTACAAGGCTAAAAATTTCGCAATACAAGAAAAAGTAAAATTATAAATGTTACCAAAAAAAAAAAAAAATTTGACTTATATTTGATGAATGATTTAAAAAAACTGTCAGCAACTAGGTCCAGGGAAAATGCAGCGACATTTTATTTTAATTTTGTATTGTAACAGTTATTTGTATTTGGTACATTTTTTATGTTTTGCATTAAGGTAGGTGACCCAAACTCAGACAGTGTCCTAAATTCAGACATATTTCTCTTTATTCAGTTAAAATAAGAAATTTAAAACATCAAGATATATTTTAAAGACATCTGTTGGTACAATTTAACATTAATTATTTCACTCAAAATTCGTTTTCTACCTTACCGACTCTTTAACGGTCAGTACATAACCTAATAGTTGGACAGTTCTTGAAAGTTGTGTGTTGTGTTCATCTGAAAAGAATTTCTAGTAAGGTAAGTAGATTTTCACTATTATTTGCTTGACCATAAGACACCACTAATTGAAAAAATTGGAATAAACTTTGTTGCAGTTGGATATAAAGGCTTTAAATTTTCGTTTTAACATGGTTTTTTGTCAATTTAATTACAGAATTAAAAAAATTTAATAGTGTCGGAATTAGGTACAAGCAAATTTATGTATTTCGTAAATCAGACACTGTGTGTCGGAATTACGTACAAGAGATATGGATTGGATATGGTTCTATTTCTTTCTTTTCACTTAGATTAACATAAGTCTATACCGTTTTAAGCAGTAGAGTTCCTTTTAGAGCTTATATCCAAATTCCGACACAGCTGTCAGAGTTAGGGACTTTAACTATCTGAATTATGTTCAATTTATGTATACGGATATTTTCTGTTATTTTTACATTTAGAAATCATTAGTCGAGTCATTAGCAATATTATTTATCATTGCAATCTGTGTTTTATTTACAGAATGTCGACGAAAAAAAATTGCAAATACAGCAAAGATGATTTAAGGCGTGCTTTGGATGCCATAAAAAATGGCACACCTTGTTTAGCTGCGGCGAAACAATATAACGTCCCGAGAACTACGCTTATTGGGAAGATCAAGGGTATTTATCCAGAAGAATGTCGTAGCGGAGCACCTTCAGTATTAACTGTAAATGAAGAAAACCTGCTAGTTCAATGGCTCATTAATATGGGGCGCATGGGTTTTCCTGTAACCAAAGATCAATTTCTCGACAGTGTTAGTCTTCTGATAAAAAATTTAAAGCGTTCTAACAATTTTACAGATGGAAGGCCAGGTCGTCACTGGTACGAATTATTTACTAAAAGACACCCTGACATTAGTGAACGAATAGCTCAAAACTTATGCGCATCTCGAGCAGCGGTAACTGAAAACAAAATCAGAAACTGGCATAAGGAAATTGAAGAATACTTTATTTCGAATAAAATTAATATTACTGATCCAAAAAGAATATTTAACACAGATGAATCTGCTTTTTTTCTATCACCAAAAGGTCGTAAGGTACTTGCTAAAAAAGGGAGCAAGTCACTTCATAATAGATCCGGTGATGACAAAGAATGCCTAACTGTTCTTATTACTGGTAATGCTGCTGGTCAACTAGCTCCACCCATGGTGATGTACGCATATGAAAGAATACCCAAGCATATAGTTTCACAAGTGCCTAAAGGTTGGGGGATTGGCAAGTCAACCAGTGGATGGATGACCTCCGAATCTTTTTTTGAATTTATAACAAACATTTTTTACCCCTGGCTTTTATCCGAAAGTATTGAGTTTCCAGTAATATTATACTTGGATGGGCATAAGTCACACGTGACGTTACCTCTGACAGACTTCTGCAGAGAAAAAGAAATAATCGTGATAAGCTTGTTGCCAAATTCCACACATATTCTACAACCTCTGGATGTGGGGTTGTTTAAATCATTAAAAATGAAATGGAAAAGTGAGGTACACAATTTTAAAACCCAAAATAATTACAAACATTTAAGCAAAGAGAACTGTGCCTCTGTTCTTCAAAATGCTCTAAAATCAATATCAAACTTGGAAAATATTTTTAAAAATTCTTTTAAAGTATGTGGTCTTTATCCTTTTAATGCTGATAATATCGACTATCATAAACTTCTTACGGAAGACAACAATGAGTTGAACAAAACTAAAGAAGCAATGGATCCTGAAATAGTGAGTCATTTGCGATATCTTGAATCTTATGTTCAGCCAGATTTTTTGAATAAATGTTATGAACTGATGGGTGCAGACTGGACAGGTGAAATTAAAGATAAGAGTTTGTATGATATTTGGTACAAAATGTACCAGAAATCTGGATTATCTCAGGATAAAGAAAAAACTCAAAACATTATAATAGATATAGAAGAAGGGCTAATTTTAGAAGATGGATGGGAAAATTTAGTTGAATTTGAAGCTGATAATACAATATCTGAAGACATTTTTGTTGAAGGTAAAAATACTGAAACCGAAGTAGAACTTGTCGGTCTTGAAAAGATGCTAATAAAGAAAATATAATAGAAAATAAGAAAAGCATTGACGTAACAGCTAAGAAAGAAATTGACAAAGCAACAAAAACTAATGTGGTGAAAAAGAATATAGTAAAAATATTAGAAAACATTAAATTGACCCCGGAAAAACGAACTGATATGATTGATCAAGAGCAACTAAGAGAGGAATCGGTCAATAAAACAAAAAAGGATATAAAAGAAATATTAGAAATCATTCAATTAACTCCAGAAAAACAGACTGATATAATTAAAGACGACCAACTAAGAGAGCAATCTGTTAATAAAACTGAAGAGAATATAGAAGAAATATTAGAAAACATTCAATTGACCCCGGAAAAGCGAACTGATATGATTGAACAAGAGGGAGTAAGAGAGGAATCTGTCAATAAAGCAGAAAATAATAAGGAAGAAATATTAGAAAACATTCAACTGACCCCACAAAAACGAACTGATATCATTGAAAATGAGCAAATAAGAGAAGAATCGGTTAATAAAGCTAAAAATGTGGATAAACATTCTCGAGTACTGCCAGGAGTGATTATACCATCTCCGTTTAAAAACTCTTTGTTCTGGCCAGAACCAACCAAAAAAGTAACCTCAAGGAAGATTCGAGTTAAAATTCCTTCTGTAGGCACCTCCGATAATTGGAGAGAATATTATTTGAAAAAAGAGGAAGAACAGAAAAAAGCAATTCAAGAAAAAGAAGATAGAAAGAGAAAAAGGGAAGAAAACAAGAAATTGCGCCAAGAAAAAGTAAAAAAACCTAGAAAAAAGTTGATTCGACAAAATAAACAAAAAAATACCGAGGAAGAAGATGGGTCAGATAGTGAGGAAGTCTCAATTCTGGATAATGATGAAACAGAAAATGAGGAAATTGAAGATGAAGGTAATAAACAACTTTATGTATTTAGCTTAATTTTATTATTCAAATATTTAACAGGTAATGGAGAAGTGGAATCCACATTTGTTAACCATATCAAAATTGGTGATTTTGTAATTGTCAGCTATTTTAATGACTTTTATCCAGCACAAATTACAAATAAAAACTCTGAGAAAGTGTTAGCTAATGCAATGGCTAAGGCTGGTGGATGGTGGAAATGGCCAAATGTTAAAGATGAAATTTGGTATGATAATCATGAAGTCGTCAAGAAGATCAAGCCTCCTGTGGAAATAAACAAAAGAGGGTTTTTTGCTGTTAAAGAGTTAGAAAAGCATATGTAATGTTAGAAAAAGTATTCATGCTATTTTTGTATTAAATTTTTAATGTTAAATAAATGATTTTATTTAGTGTCGAAATAATGTTCATCAAATGTCTGAATTAGGTTCACTGTCAGAATTGGGTTCACTGATATGTCTGATTTTAGAACAAACTGCACTCTAATTGTCGGAATTGGGTGATTTTGGGATAGTTATAATAAATATATAAAATAAATTAATTTATCAAGGTTTAATGATAAATAACTGGTCAGATCTCCTCAGAAATAATTATTTATTCAAGAAAATTAAAACTGATCAACATCAATCATTAATTATTAATTACATTGAATAAAATGTAGCGTCAATTCCTAAAGATGTCTGAATTTAGGCCACCGACCTTATATTATATAAATGTTTGCATTATATTATATAAAAAAAAATTTAAACTTATTTTTATTCAACTGGGTAAAATAATGCAGGTAAATGAGTTGCCAATCCTAATCAGGTAAAAATTTCCGGCATATCCAGATGTGAAATTGTTACCAGAATCCCCAGTTTCAAGTTGCGAAGATACCCTTCATTTTATTATCCTGGTTATAAAAACTATTCTTTAGAAGTCGAATTTGTATGAACAAAATAAATCATTAAAAAAAAAAAAGGAAAAACTGTTTAAAAAAATATTTCTTTTATGTATGTATTTGCATTTATGTTCCTTCATAGTTTTTTCCTAAACTATCCCATAATAATATCCATAGATACTTCATGAAATTTCTAAAATATTATCCTTAATATTCATCAAATTTCTATAAGTTAGCATATGTTTTCCTCACACTTCGTTAGTATTTTTAAATTCGCGCCTATACAAACTCTACGCGTGACGCCATGCGCGTGGCCGTCCTATTTTTGACACTGTTGATATCCTACCTTTTATTTTTTATACCATGATATAGACATACATTTGGTTGGATATCCATATTGGATATATTGAATATCCACAAAATATATTCTGTGGATATCTCTGGGATTTCTTGTATTTTCTGGAAGATACCCATTAGATATTTTGCTGAATATCCATTAGGATATCTTCTATATTCTGGATATAGACGGACATTTGGATATCCATATTAGATCCACGGAATATTTCTGATATCCTGTAGATATATTGGATATCCACAAAAGATATTCTGTGGATATCTCTGGGATTTGGTGTGTTGTCTGGGTCTGTACTTCTTATTTAAATTATTGATAGGTATTTTAAAGATTTGAGATTATATATATATTTGCTCCAAGTAAGTATTCGTTAAATATGTATTATTATTATTTGTATTTATTTTTATCTAATAATATTTATTTAAGTTATTAATAAACATATTTTAAGAATGTTCTATTTTATTATTTATTGATATATCTTATATTTATTTAATAATAATATGTAGAACCAACTCTCCACATCAGACCCCTTATAACAAATTAATTCCTCAAATTTGGTATAATCGACCTAAATTATTTTGTAAAATAAAAGTTTCGAACTTACTAGTTCCATACTTTATTTTATAAAATAATTTATGTGGAAATCATTTAAAATTTAATTTAAAACTACTACCTACTCCTAAAAATTACAATTGTCATTTTAGTTCCAGCTCCAAACACAAGGTGGCGCTAATTTGGTTTAAAAGTTTAACATTGGCGTGGGATATCTAGAAGACACGTGCTTTGTGACGTCGACCGTCCGCGATGGTCCAAAAGTTCAAACATGCGTAAGCTTATGGCAAACCTAAAGAAGTAGAGAGGGTAGAACGATAAAGTACCGTCTGCGCATCCATCACGAGTGTAGAAATTATGCGGGATTCAACCTTCCACTCTTATACATGTAAATGACAAGGAGAGATTGCCCTAAAGCACTGTAAACAAATTCCAGGATTGGCTCTGTTCAGCGATTATGTTCATGTTCAGCTCTTTTTTTGTTTGTTTTGTGGCTGTTGTACGCTTTTTTGGCGTCAATTCTTTGTTATCTTGCGTATATTTGTGATTTTTTGTGCTTTTATTTCAATTTATTATTAAATTATACTTTTTAATTATTTTTCGATGCACTATTTTATAATTGTTGCACAAAATGTTGTTAAACCGTCCCTGAATCTTGTTTACAAAATGTGCAAAACGAAATTGTGCATAGTGTCTAGACTTCTTCATTAACAGTTATCATTCTACCCCTCTCCACTTCATTGGACAAACCTCACACTACGCCGATCGAGCGCCACCGTCATCAACCGTCCTCGACCAAGCAGTTTCACTTTTTGAGTTTGTTTGAAATTTGGTTGATCGCTCGATGGTGGACGATCAAAAGCTAGGTTATAAATACGTTAAAAAATAGATATAATGTTAAAAATGACCAAAGGTTAATATTTATATTATTATTATGATCTATTTTGAATAACTGTATATAATATATATCAGAAAAATCATATTTTTTTTAATATAAATGTCTATTGAATTAATATTAATTAGCAAATATTTAATTGAAGCATCAACTGTTAATTTCCACTAAAAGCAATAATTAAAATTTTAAAATAGAGAACCATTTTTGTTTTGGTCGGATCAAATCGATCGACGCTGTGTGAATTCATTCTTTTAAAACGGTCGAGGAGTCATGTGTTTGTCCTTGGTTGATCGTGCTTGATCGTGGACGACCTATTCTGTCTGAGTTCTGCCTTATAATGGAACGCTAGAAACAATACATGCGCGCGTTATCTTTTGACTACTCATGCTTCTGAAAATGATGATAAACTATTCTGAATTATATTTCTATTTCTGAATCGTTTATATGTGTTTAACATGAATCCTGGATTTGTAAAAGCAGATTCAACTAATTTAAAAACAAATGTCAAATAAGACTTCGACAGTTAGAACAAAAATACAAACCACTGGAGCGCGTTCAGATTATTTTACACGGGAGTCGACCATGAAGGTAAAAGGTAAGGAGACGCTGTCACGTGGTCCAAGACGGATTCACTGCCGTCATATTGTGTTCACGGATCCTTCAAACAGATAATCGTGGTTTCAATCAAAGTTTTTAGTATTTTTGTCATTTGCAAACTAATAAATATATTGTACATATTAAAAGTTAAACAATGGTTGCTTGTGATCAACGTATTTGTAGCAATCTAATAGATGTTCATACGAAGAAATGATCAGAAATAACATTCCACAACTAAGTATACAACGTATGCCGCGTTTGAATATCCACATCCGATGCATTTTTTACATCTCGAGCGTTTGTTTATCCACATCAGACACATCTGTCCCACAGAACACTTACTCTTAGAACGATAACTCCCATGTTAGAAAACGGTGATATAATTTCAGCGCCACCTGGTGGACGTGGTTGATCATTTTTCAATTAAGTCCTTACCGGGTAAGAGGCCATATGAAAAAGAAGAGAGGAGAAAAGCGTTATTATAGCGATATTCGCTATAATAAAGCAAAAATTGAGTTGCATGAACTAATCTTAACTTGACTAACAGTTTTTAGATAAAAAGACAAGCATAATCAAAAAATTAATTTAATATAAATATATATATATATACAAATCCAATATTATAAAATGTATTATGTATGAAGTATTTGGCTGCTACATAATCCAGAATACAGCATTGTGCCCCCAACATTATGAAGAATACTCTGAAACAGAAAACACAGTATAAGTATTAAAATGTAACATTAATCAGAAACAATGGCAGTATTCACCGTTATCAAACATTTCATTTAATTAGGAATCATACATTTCTATGCTTTGTGTAAAAAGTTGGGATGAGGGAGAACGAACAACTGACAGTGTTGAAATTTGAAATATCTTTATATGGTTTGTACTTTAAATTAACCTAGGATCAGGTATTATTCCAAACATTTTGAGTAAGGTATTGAAATTATTTTACGGTAAAATATGTTACAGACACATTTTAGTTCAATTTGTACAAATAACACTGCCACAGAACTCTTACTTTAGTTTCCATTTGGCTTATTTGACAAAAGTAAATGCAAAACGGACATAACAAATCACAAAAGACGTGTATACGGGTCCGCAAGTTGTGGACACCTAGTCTATTTATCTAGGGCTCCGCAAGTCCGCACATGCGCGTTTTATTTGCGGACGTTTATGAAATATGTTTTTGTGGTTCCGCCAGCCTTTGTCTTAACCTCAAAAATCATTTGTTGGTGTTGTGATAAATGAGATAACCTAAAAACTAAAACATTTTATTTCTTTTTTAAAATGTCCTCTAATGATCAGGAAGAAATATTAAAAGTAAATAAATCCTTTATTAGCTACAAAGAAGTTGAAACTTACATAAATAATGTAGAAAAAACACAGTTTATACAGCTCTACAAACAGTGGCGGCTCGTGGGGTGGTTCACAGTGACAGAATATAGGTATCAGTACAGATGTATGAAAAAACTTTCAGTGTTTTAAAAAGTTTATAATATACCTTTCTAAAACACTGACAGTTTTTTACCTATATCTGTACCGGGATCTATATTCTGCTACCGTGTACCCCCAAAATTTTGTTCACAAGCCGCCCCTGTCTACAAAAGAGATTCGAAAACGCTAAAATCCATGGCAAAAATATGCCCTTTAAAAACGGAAAAGAGTAATCAAGATTTAGTATATTATAAGCTAGTGTATAGCTGTTTAAAAGGAGGGAAAATTTTAAATCAAGAAGCACTGGCAAGCGTAAATGCAGGTTAGTATGGAATGAATAGTAATATACCGAGTGTCATCGAATGGGACATCCGACACATGCAGTACCTACCAAGTCACAGGGAGTGAAATTAAAAATAATTTTAATGAAGTTTTGGCAGAAAAAGACATGGAAATAGAAGTAACTCAGGAAAGTAACAATGAAAGCATTAAAGAAACTTTAGAAAAAAGAAAAACATGTACTACAAATGCAGAAATATTTATTATTTTATGTCAGTTATCCAGTTTGACAACATTGCGTGAAAGCTCGTGACGTTTGGATAAATGAAAATATTTTATTTTAGTGTCATGGTAACGCCACGTATCATCCAGTAAATTCATTACCAGGTATCAACATATTTTAAGGTTAAGAAAGTATTTGAATGGTCGCTGTGCATGTGGTATGACATTTGGTAGTGATTTTTTGCAATTTAAACTAAAAAGGTAAGTTAATTTCGAAATAAGATTGTTTGTTACTCAATAAAATACATTCTAAAATAGTTTTTTAGCACATTTTAATTAAATACCGCCTATTATTCATGAAACGGATGTTACGTGCTATTGCAATTATGATTTTTTCTTTTTAAATAAGGCTGACCCGTGTACTTTATGTTTGATACATGTTATTACGTGTTATTTAATAAATTTAAAAACAAACTGGACATACATATCGTTATTACTTACTATTACTATACTAAAGTTTTTTGTTTCAGAAAATGAATAACTTTCCAATTTCACAACTTTGTGGTAATATCAGAAGCAAGAACATGTTAGAAATGGCTTTAAATTATCCAGTAATTATTGCAGAGGAAACTTTGCCGATTATTGAAGATAGGTGTATTGAGGCACATTTAGATCCAGATATTAATAACGAGAACAATGAGATCCAAATAAATAACGAAAACCAAACCAAAAAAGGCACCACCAATATATCTAATAGCAATTTTGAAAAAGATAATTTGTTAGAAGATGTAACAAATATTACAGAAATTGGAACATTGGAACAAACAGACATTGCAAATGGCGCAAATTTAGAAACTAACAATGAATCAGAGATTGACGACAATCTTGATGATCCTGATTATGAAGAAACCAACGAAACATTAGACTCAGAAGATGGGCTGGATAAGGATGTAGCAGAAGAAGGAAAAAAGCGGAGAAGAAAACCAGCGAAGGCCGAATGGGATAGAGAAAAAACAAGATTGAAAAGGATGAGGGGAAAAGAGTATTTAGGTTACACAAGAACCAAGGATGGCAAAGTATTCCACAATAAAATGAGAAAGCCGAAAACTATGGGACCTTCTTGTACTTGATCGAAGTGTGTTAAATACAAAACCAGGTTCTGCAATACTATACACATGGAGACAAGAAAAGTAATTTTTAACAAATTTTGGAAAGAATTAGAATGGGACCAGAAAAAAATCTATGTAACAAGTTTAATGAAGAAGAAGAGTACTGCTAGAAAATTTGTAGCAGGGAAATCAAGATGGTCATTTACTTATGAATATTTTTTGAGGGTTGAAAATGAAGTTAAGCAGGTATGTAAAAAAATGTTCCTATCAACGTTGGGACTAAAAGAATGGATGATATCACACTGGTGTTTGGAAAACATTCATGGTATGCACAGCCCCCGACATGTTAGTACTACTCGGAAACTTGATCGGCCCCAACAAAGATCTATTCAAGTTGCTGAGGAACAAAAATTATTCTTAAGATCATTTTTTGATAAATTACCGAAACAGAGCTCACATTACTGTAGAAAGGATAGTCATAAGCTCTACCTAGAAGGAGTTTTCTGTTCAAAAATGGATGTGTTTAGGCTCTACCAAAAACATTGTACGGAAAACAACCAACAAGCCCTGAATGTGTTTACATTTTGGTAAATTTTTGAAGAAATGAACTAGTCTTTATTTAGCCCAAAAAAAGACCAGTGTAATATTTACGTGTCTTATAGTGCTGGCAATGTGACTGATGAGGAGTATACAAGACATATTGAGTTAAAAGATGCAGCTCGATTGGAGAAAAGTGAAGATAAGAGAAAAGCAGAGATAAGCGACCAATATACTTTTGTTATGGATGTACAAACAGTTAAACTATGTCCAGTTAATAATGCAAACAAGTTCTACTTTAAGACGAGACTTAAGTTGCATAATTTTACCATTTATAACTTGGCCAGTCACCAATGTACAAACTATTGGTGGAACGAATCAGAAGCAGATCTTGTCTCATCTGTTTTTACCACTATTATAATAAGCCATTTAGAAAAATATTGTACTGAAGATAAACACACTGTTTTATGGAGTGACGGTTGCCCTTACCAAAATCGCAATGTGGTTTTGGCTAATGCTCTATTAAACTATGCTGTAAAATATAAAAAACAAGTGATCCATAAAAGTACTTAGAACCGGGGCACACTCAAATGGAGTGTGACTCGGTTCACAGCGTTATTGAAAGAAAATTTAAAAATAGGGACATTTTCTTACCATATGATTATGTAAATATAACAAAAAATGCTAGACTTAAACCTTTCCCATATGACGCAGAGTACCTTGAATATCCATTTTTTAAAAATTATGATAACTCAGACTTGATGAGATACAAGAGCATTCGGCCTGGACGTGGAACAAGAGATCCAACAGTAACTGATCTTCGAGTAATCCATTATGGGATGGATGGCAAAATTAATTATAAACTAAACTTCTCCCACGATTTGAAAGATTTGCCTCAAAGATACAAGGAAGTTAGTGTTAATGTATTACCCCAAAACTTGTTTCAAAGAAGAATCAAAATATCAAAATTAAAGTTTGATCATCTACAAGATATCAAAACGACCTTACCAAGAGAATTTCACCACTACTACTACTACTGATTTTAATTTTTTTATGTTTTTTAATAAGTAAGTTTTTGTACTTTTATTACTTGAAATAGTGACTTTTATTTTATTTAATGAGTTAGTTTGTTGATTATAATAATATTTTCTATTTTATCCACAATGTTTCATTATTAAGAATAAAATGTATTAACCCGTATCATCACAATTTTTTTTGCAATAACTCGTATCAAACCTAATACTGACAAATAATTTTTTTTTACGTTAACTGGCATAACAATTTGATATGTACCTAAAAACATTTACTATTTGCAAAAAATAACACTGTCATACTCGAAACCGGACCACTAATACATTTTTATCGTTTCCTGGAAACTTGGAAAAATGTTAATACGTGTTAATGGCCGCATTCAGCAGAAGCAACCGATTATCAAACGTTAACTTAGCGATGACTTATCCATTAGTGAATCTCCTGAATGAACTTTTTAGGCACTTCGACAGGCGACATAAAAGTGACATGTACTTCAGAAAAAAGTCATCATCTAAAACATAGGTACAAAATTTAGAATAAAACACCAAATAAATTACTCAACTACATAATTATAAATTAGCCTAATTTTAATGCATTGTGCAACACTTCATTACCAACTACAATATATTTCATATTGTTATAAACATATATCACTTCAAAGTCCTTCATTTTAGTGAAAAATGACAAATTCAGTGTAAAAATGAATTCAAAATAAACATAAAATAAGGTTATGAGTTATGAGCACCACCACAAAACATTCACTTCAGTTGGTATGAGTTCTAAATCTAATCACGATGTGATAACTAATCGTATTTCAAATTCGATGTTTTAAATGGCGGCCGATAACTTATCATTTGACTACTAATCGCTCTTTTATATACCTATCATTCAGCAGAAAATCATAAATCGATTGCTTCTGCTGAATGCGGCCAATCCAATGAACTGGAGTGGGGTAGAATGCTTGTCAATAGGCTTGAGATGCGACTCTATGGGCGAAGACAGGTTATTTTTCATCTCACTCGGGAGTATTAATAACAACCATTTTCTATTTCACTTTGTTATTGTCTGATCCACCAGCTTGTGGATTGAACAATAACAATGTGAAACAGAAGATGGTTATTATAAATACTCCCGAGTGAGATGAGAAATAAAAATGGCTGCGCCCATAGAGTCGCATCTTGTTCTATTGATACAATATGCACATTGGCTTTCTACCAAACTTCAGTTCATTGGGCCAATCCACTAAGCCATCGATATGCAAACTTGTTAGATGAATAGGTTTTGTTTTGATTTTTTATATCTATACATGTTATTTTGGTGCTTTTTAGTTATATTTACACTATTATATAAGTATTATTTATATTTTTCAGGTTTGTTTTGTTTTCTAGTTGTATAAAATAGGTATTAAGATTTTTTTGTGCTTTAGTGTTATTTATATAGTTTATTGTGTTATATTTTTTCTAGGTTTATTTTGTTTTAAAAATATGTTTTTAATTCTGTTTTAAATATATTTCTTATAATATTGTTTGTGTTTTATTTGATTTGAATCCATTTTTATGATAACCTGCAGGTACAGTTGGTAAAAAAAAATTATTTTACAATTGCCTTTATTAAAATATTATTCAAGAACCAACATATTGGCTACTCTATTTCTTAAATTAAATCCATTATTGTGGTAATTTCTTTCACCTTCTTCTATTGGTTGAGGGTCAGCAGCTTCCTGGGGATTTTCTCCGAAATTTTCAGGCAACTCATCCTCCAATGCCGAATTATGCAGTACACAACATGCTCTTATAGAATGTACACAGTCTCTAATTTTTCTTAATTTTAAATGATAGAGCTGCCTAAATTTTTGTTTTAATATCCCAAAACAGTGTTCAATAACATACCTATTTTTTGAGAGTTTCACATTAAAATTTGTTTGTATTCTTCCCAAATTTCCCGTATCTCTATATGGAATGAGCAAGAGAGGTAAACATGGATACCCACTGTCCCCTAATAAATAATAGTCGCCACATTTATCTTCTAATGTTCTATTTAATGGTGATGCTCTAAAGACCCGACTATCATGGACCGAACCAGGAAAAAATATCGTTTGGGGCAAGACGGGACATAATGTTTGGGGCAAGATGAGGCATAGTTGCCCCAGAAGGTACTGATGATACTATATATTAAGATTAAAATCTGAGAAAGTGTGGCTGTTACCCTCTTCTCCCAAGCCCTACAATTATTTAAAAAAAAAACTTATGGGAATACTTTTTGTAGCATAATAGTTCGCTGTTACAAAAGAAAAACAACAAGGGGAGAATGGTCAAAAGAAAGCACGAAGAAAGTGGTTGAAAAAGTGGTGACTAGCGAAATGGGCTATCACAAAGCTGCACTAGAATATGGAGTACTATAAACCACTTTGGAGAGACACGTCAAAGCAATTAGTACCAAAGGTGAAATGAAATTAGATTTACCGTTAGGACCGATCAAAACCGTGTTCAGTCGTGAAGAAGAAAATGAGCTTGTCAAATATTTGAAAGAAATGGAAGCAAGATTATTTGGACTTACTACTTTGGAACTAAGAAGTTTAGCTTACCAGCTGGCCGTAAAAAATGGTAAGGTACATAAATTCAATTCAACAACCAAAATGGCAGGTGTCGATTGGGTCCAGGGATTTTTAAAACTCCATCAAGACTTATTTATAAGAAAACCAGAAGCTACCTCAGCTGCCAGAGCGATGGGCTTCAATAAAGTATCAGTCGCAAAGTTCTATGGCTTATTGGGTGAAGTATTGGATAAATATAAATTAGGGCCCGGCAGGATTTACAACTGCGATGAAACGGGCGTTTCATCGGTTTCAAAAACAAAATCGAAAATAATCTCACGCAAGAGAAGAAAGCAAGTGGGGTCGTTGTCGTCAGCTGAACGAGGACAGACCGTTACCGTGGAAATTTGCGTTAGTGCCACAGGTCTCTATATACTACCAACGATGATCTTTCCACGAAAACGCATGAAAGCAGAACTATTAAATAATTCGGCACCAGGAACTGTTAGAATGTAACATATGTAGGTATGTAAATGTTAGCGTTTACAACACTCGCATGACAGCTGACAAACCAGCGACAGATGAAGTTCATTCAATAAAACATGGTGCTTGACGAAGGTCTTTAATTTCTAACCTAAATTACAATTATCGCATAAGTTACTAGCCATCACGATCTAGAAATACTAATAAATATTTAAAAAACATAGCGCAGTCAGTAAAATTAATTTGGAATACATAGTTTCACGAAATGGGTGACAGTCGTGGAATTTCACCTCTGTCCACGTTGGGAAATGTGGCAGAAAATTGGAGAACATGGAGGGCCAGGTTTGAAAACTACCTTATAGCAACGGACGTGATAAAGAAGGAGGAAAAAGTCCAGTGTGCGCAATTACTTCATTATATTGGAGATGAGGGCTTCAAAATATATTCAACATTCAAGTTCACGCCGGAAGAAAAAGATAAAATGGAATCCCTATGTTAAAATTTCAAATACACTTTGAACGCAAAGAAAACATTACCTACGAGAGGTACAAATTATTTAGTGCAAAACAGGAAAATCAAACAACAGAACAATTTATCGTCGAATTAAGGAAACAAGCAGCCAAATGCAAGCTAGAGACACTTCAGAACAGCTTAGTAGTTACCATGATAACGTGTGGTATTAACAACAGTAATATTAGGGAGAGACTTTTACAAGAAGATAACTTGACACTGGATAAAGCGATAGAATTATGCAGGATTTTGGAGACATCGAAAATCAGAAGTGACGTCATAGCAGGGTCCAGTACCACACCTGAAGAAGTGTTTAAAGATAGAAAAACAAATAAAGGGTATAATCAGACAAAAATTATAAACAATTGCATGAAATGTGGTAAGTCACACAAAATTAATAAATGCCCAGCCTTTGGGAAAGTTTGTAACTTCTGTAAAATAATCAATCATTTCGAATCGGCATGTATGAAAAAAAAAAAGAATCAATTTCGGGTAGGTAAAGCTGTAGAACATAATTCAAGAGTAAATAAGATATGTACTGATTCAAGTCATAACTACCTGTTTGTAGGGTCTATTACCAAAAATAATCAAATTAAAACAATACAGGTTACCAATTTGTGGGAGACAGAACTAAAAATTTAAAACAAAATAATTAAATTAAAAATAGATACAGGAGCAATGGCTAATGTATTACCTCTAAACATCTTTGAGACTTAAGAACTATCTAAATATATTATAAAAAATACACAGGTGAGGTTACAATCATATACAGGTGGTAGTCTAAATGTTAATGGCAAATGTATACTATCATGCTACAAAAATAATGTTGTAACTGATTTAGAATTGTATGTAGTAAACTCAAATACTCCAGCCATATTAGGCTTGAATTCAAGTATGCAATTAAATTTAATAAAAAAAAATTGGGTCTATTGAAAATGAGGGTGATTACTCCAAGTTAGTTGATAAATTCAAAGAAATATTTACAGAGATAGGCTGTATAAAAGTACATACCATATTGATATACAGGGATTTTATTTCAAAACTAGCCACCCAAAATAACTTTTAAAATACCTTTAAAACAAAAAACACGTTAATTTATATTTACGGGGGGACACATTTTACAAGTATCTGTAACCGTGCAGTTTTATCCCCTAAGCGGTGGTAAATATCACTTCTAAAATTTTAAATAGAAAGGGGTATCATGTGATAGCTCTTCTTAAAGGTCTCTTTTTTTCCAATCTTTTGACACATTATTTTTTTAAATCGGATTAATTTTTCACCAAGTTATAACCTAGAAACAGCTTGCTGAGGATGATTATGACAGAAGATTAGAATTTTGCGAATTAATGACTCAAAGGGCAAATGAAGACCATAATTTTATTAAAAATATTTGTTTTACTGACGAGGCAGGTTTCTTTTTAAATGGATTTGTCAATAAACATAATTCTAGGTACTGAGACAATACAAATCCACATGTTTTTCGGGAAGAGCACAGCCAATATCCTCAGAAAATCAACATATGGGCCGGAATTCTTGGTAATAAAATTATTGGTCCTATTTTCATGAAGGAAAATTTAACTGGGAATTGTATTTGAACTTATTAGAAAATCTGATGAATCCTCTTATAACCGAATCCTTAGAAAACCAAATAGATCAAGATGGAAATTTGTTACTAGACGAAGAAAACCTATTTTTTCAACAGGACGGAACGCCTCCACATTATGCCTTGCCTGTACGAAATTGGCTTAATGAGACATTTCCAGATAAATGGATCGGAAGAAGGGGCGCTATAGAATGGCCAGCGAGATCACCCGACCTAACGCCCCTTGACTTTTTTTATGGGGACATCTAAAAACTGTGGTGTATAAAACTCAACCTCGCGATATTCCTGAACTTAGACGTAGAATAGTGGAGGAGTGTGAGTGGATTACACCAGAGACGCTTCAAAAAGTGCGGGATGAATTCGAGCTGCGACTTTACCATTGCCTTGCCAACAATGGCGGACATTTTGAACATCTTATTTAAGTACAATGTAATTCTTACGCAAATAAAATATTAATAATGTAAATACAATGTAAATAATAATTATTTTAATTTAAAATGTTAAAATGGCATAACTTGGTGAAAAATTAATCCGATTTAAAAAAATAATGTGTTAAAAGATTGGAAAAAAAGAGACCTTTAAGAAGAGCTATCACATGATACCCCTTTCTATTTAAAATTTTAGAAGTGATATTCACCACCGCTTAGGGGATGAAACTGCACGGTTACAGATACTTGTAAAATGTGTCCCCCCGTAAATATAAATTAACGTGTTTTTTTGTTTTTTGTTTTAAAGATATTTTAAAAGTTATTTTGGGTGGCTAGTTTTGAAATGAAATCCCTGTAGACAAAAATGCTAAGCCGGTTGTTCACCCCGCCAGGAAAGTAGCTATACCTCTCTTAAATAATTTAAAAGAGACAATAGATGGTCTTGAACAACAAAAAATCATAGTAAAACTTGAGGGTAGCTCTAAGTGGGTAAATTCTATGGTGATAGTCAGAAAATCTGAAAATAAATTACGAATATGCTTAGATCCTCAGGAATTAAACAAGGTTATCAACAGAGAGTATTGCATAATTCCAACTTTGGAACAAATTACACATAAACTAAAAAATGCTAAAGTATTCAGCACACTGGATGCCACCCAGGGATTCTACCAAATCCCCCTGGATAATGAAAGTGCAGATTTATGCACATTTGGAACACCGTTTGGACGATATAAGTTCTTGAGGTTACCTTATGGGTTAAGCTCAGCACCAGAGGTGTTCCAAACTAAATTTAAGGAAATATTTAACATCCAGGGCGCTGATACTTATATAGATGATATTATAGTGTGGGGTAAAGATAAACGGGAGCATGATGAAAGGCTAAAACATATCTTTGAAATAGCCAAAGAAAATAATGTAAAATTTAATTTAAAGAAATGTAAGTTTGGTCAAAGTCAAATTGCTTATCTAGGTCATATAATTTCAGGAGATGATATCTCACCACAAAAAGAAAAAATTTCGGCTATAGAAAACATGCCCAGACCAGAAAATAAACAAGACATTCAGCGTCTGTTGGGTATGTTAACTAAAATTTTTCACTGGCCACTGAACCGTTGAGACAACTGTTAAAAAAAGATGTAATATTTAGTTGGGGAACAGAGCAAGAACAATCTTTTAACAATTTAAAAAATGCGTTTGTAAACCAACCAGTACTACAATTTTATAACGTTAAGGCAGAAACAGTAGTGTCGGTTGATAGTTCTAAAGCCGGGTTAGGTGCATGTATATTACAAAACAACTTACCTTGTGCATATGCATCTCGCGCTCTAACTGATACGCAAACAAGGTGGACCCAGATTGAAAAAGAATTGTTTGCTATAGTGTTTGGGTTAACGAAATTTCATGACTATGTTTATGGGAAAAAAGTAATCGTCGAAATGGATCATCTGCCACTCGTTTCAATATTTAAAAAACCCTTAGACAAATGTCCAGCTCGTCTTCAACGAATGCTGCTCCAAGTACAAAAATATAATTTGGAGGTTACGTATAAACCGGGGAAAAATTTAATAATAGCAGATGCGTTGTCGCGAGCATATTTAAAAACTGACACTGATGATAGTTTAGATAACGATATACAGTCACAAGTGTGTCTAATAATTTCAGAAATAAATGCTACAGATGCTAAAATAAAAGAATTTAGTCAAAAAACTTTAGGTGATAACATACTTCAGTCACTAGCGAAAGTGATAAAGGAAGGTTGGCCCAATAGCATTAAAAAGTTAGATGATAAACTTAAAATTTATTGGCAACACAACAGTGAGCTTACGATTTTAAATGATATTATATTTAAAGGCAATGCTATGGTGGTACCAAAATGTCTACAGAGTGAAATGCTAAATCGAATACATTATAATCACTTAGGAGTAACAAAATGCTTAAAGTTAGCTCGTGATTCACTATTTTTCTCATTGTAATTCCAGCGGGTGGATGACAACCGATATATTTGTGTTGTGGTTTAAACGTTCTATCGAATTTACTGGAGCGAGCAAAGGCAATCCCGTACTATTGTTACTTGACGGTCACTCTACACACCAAAAACATCGAGCTAATTGATCTTGCTAGAGAAAATGTGGTGGTCATAATCTGCTTTCCACCTCATCGCACACACAGGCTCCAACCATTGGATGTATCGTTTATGAAGCCATTAAGTATATACTATGACCAAGCCGCAACAGTTTGGCTTAGATCTAATCCAGGTCGAGTTATAAGCTTATTTCAAATTGCCGAAATTTTCGGAAAAGCTTTTATAAAAGCCACCACAATGTCCACAGCAATTAACGGCTTTCGCGAATGCGGCATATGGCCATTTAACTCAGATAATTTTACTGATGCCGATTTTCTTGCTGCGGATACGACAAACATAAATATTATCGAAGAGGAGCAAGCGCCTCAACCGCATGCTACCGTAATCCCGTCTACTAGTCATCAGGTTCTTCAAGAACCCCACTCAAATTTAAACAAGAATGTGATTTATTCTGCCAGCTCTTGCCATTTTTCTGAGGTACCATCTACAAGCTATGGGACCCGTATTGAGTCTAACATTAACAATGTGCGTCCAACTACAATCTCTGAAAGTTCATATGACGACAATCTTCCTTTGAGTATGCTTGCAGCAGCACGCAGTTCCTTACCTGTGGCACCATTTGAAAAAACCCCACCACCACGTGACTCTCCATGTAAGACTGCTACCTTACAGTCCCCTCTAAAACACGTTTCTCGTAATTTGAATAGTGGCTTTGAAAATTGTGGCCCTGCAGACATGATGTCCATTCCCAGTGTTCAGATCAAAGTTAAAAGAAAGAACAGCCATTTTGGAAAGACGGCCATTCTCACCTCTACTCCCTATAAAAGAGAACTCGAAGACTGCAAAAATACTGCTTCCCTAAAAGAAAATAAGAAACCAAAAGTTGCTGTGAATAAAAAGAAACCCAATGGCAAAGATGCTCATATAACAGCTGAAGATGATGCAGATTGTTTATTCTATGGTGAAAGATTTTTACAGTCCACTGAAGGTTGGATTCCCTTTCAAATGTGTCACAAATGGTCGCACAATTCTTGTGCTGGAATAGAGGAAGATGACCCAATTGAAACCGGTTATACGTGCGATATATGTAAATAGGAATACATTCCCATCCTACCCCCTATGCTACCCCATTTTACCCCTTACCAGGGGCAATATGGGATATTTTTAAGATTTTGAAAAATATTTTTTACAAGTTTTTTGTTTGACTTAAACCAAAGCGTTGTTAAAGTTAACAGATACGTTTTCTGAATAAACATTATTTTTTGACAATTGTTTGTTATTTTTATCAATATATAACCTTAGCGTCCTCGTCTTGCCCCTATTTCCCCTACACTTCCAGAAGATAAAAGAACATCTACATCCACCGCTCCCATTACAAAACCCAATACATCAGCAGAAGGAACAAGCAGTCTACAGTTGCCTAGAAAAATAATAAAACCCAATGTGTTATCTTCATTTTTAAGCGACTGTTAAATGATAGAAAAACACAAGAAATTCACGATGCTCTAGTTAAATAATTGTTAAAAATTATCTTCCTATACAATTAGTAGATAGCATTTTCTCTCGTTTGTCGAAAAATTAAATAATAGTTACCAAGTTCCGTCCCGCAAAACTGTTTCCAACACTTTGATACCACAGGTGTACACTAGGTCAAAGAAAACGTTAGACAATCTTTGGAAAATTCAGTGGGATTCTGTATAACAACAGATGGTTGGACATCCTGTGCAAATAAAAGTTTTATTAGTGTTACTGTTCATTATATCGATAAAAACAATATAATGCAATCAAATTTATTAGACTGCTATGATTATAGTGACCGAAGCACGGCTGAAAATCTGTGCAGTGAACTAAAGACACACACGGCTGTTTTCGCCGAGTCGGCCGGCCGCCTCTGCCAAAACACACGAAGCGATTCACAAAAAAGTAATGCATTTGAGTCGAACGACAGTACGCGCGGCGATGTAGCGTCGCTTTCTCGCAGCGCAGTATAGTGTGAACAACTCCATTTATTTACATTACAACATCCGCCGAGGCGGCGGCCGACTCGGCGAAAACAGCCGTGTGTGTCTTTAGCCTTACTCGTGAGTGGAATATTCATAATAAAATATTTGCGGTAGCAAGCGACAATGCTGCAAACATTGTGGCAGCAATAAGATTAACAGGCTGGAAACATATCCCATGTTTTGATCACACATTGAACCTTATTGTACAGTCATCCCTTGAAGAAAATGCAACAATAGTTCAAACGAAACGCAGAATTAAAAAAATATTTCAAACGCAGTACATAAGCCAGCGCTAAACTCTCAGAAATGCAAACTCAATTGGGCAAACCCATTCTTAGTTTAAAACAGGATTGTATTACTCGGTGGAACTCTACACTTGATATGTTCAATCGCATTTTACAAGTGAAGAAATCTTTCATGTCCGTCATCGCAATGAACTATCCAAATGTGGCAAATAGTGATAATTTAATTAAAATTATTGAGGAAATATGCAATTTATGACAGGTGTTTAAAGATGTAACCGAAGAAATGAGTAGCGAAAAACAAGTAACAGCTTCAAAAATTATTCTATAAGTTCTGCACTGAAAAAATATTGCGCTAACTAGATAATAGAAAACTTATATGTTCCTCCGCAAGTAATAGAATTTGGGCAAAAGTTACTTGATAACTTAAACACTCGATATCATTTAATTGCGGATAACAAAATATTTGCTAAGGCTACTTTCTTGGACCTTCGATTCAAGCGCTACGGTTTTTCAAAAGAAACTACATTTGAAACAAAACAGTCTTTAATATCACAAGTTACTGCAATGATTAATGGCCAACAACAAAATGAAATAAAAATTAATGAATCCAAAGCTGTGGTTAAGCCTGAGAAAACTTCAATTTGGAACGAATTCGATGAAAAAGTCAACAAATTGGTTCAAAAAAATAATCCCAGAGCAGCTGCTTTAATAGAAGTCAACAAATATGTTGATTAACCCATTCATCCAAGAAAATGTTTATGTGAGTTTTCAATACTTCCTAAAGTCTGATGATGATAAGCAGTAGAATTAAGGTGACTAATATTTAAAATTTTACATGTATCGTTAAAAACTAATGACATGAATTCCGTTCCCTGATCTGTTACAATTTCTTTATAGTTAATACGTACTTATCATCCATATCGGGATCCAAAGGACCCATTAAATCCAAAAATATTTTCTCAAAAGCTGTGGAAGCCGTTGTTGTAAGAGTTAAAGGTTGTATTTTCGGAATTGAATGTTTATATCGTTGACATTGGTCACAACGACGTACAAATGATTGAATATCTCTAAACAAACCTTTCCAATAGTAAAATTTCTTAATATTATTAAACATTCGATTGACTCCTGCATGTCCTCCTGTATGTAGTAAGTGAAAATCGTTCAAAATGAGTTGTTTTATTTCATAATTATCGATAGTTCTAACATCTTTTATAATTGTTAGTTTTATATTGTCACATGTCAGTATGTATGAAAGTTTAAGTATTTCATTTATTTTATTTAATACGCATGTTTTCTTTATTATTAATAATTCACTAATATTATGTTTTTTGCAATTTTTTTGGAGATCTTTTAACGCTGACCGAAGTTCAGACGTTGAGTAAGTATCATCCATTTTATAATAAATTATTTGCAACGTTGCATCAATAATAATGTCGTTAAAAATCATAAAATTATTTTTATTTTCGTGAGTTAATTTCAAAAATTCTTTGGTTGCAACCGGTCGTAATTCAGTTATATTTTTAGGTTTCTTTCACAATTCAACAACGCCAGGATGGCCAATCCTAGTATCAGTTACTGAATCGTTCGTATAGTATTTTTAATACAAATCCCGATGCACGTCAGAGATCATTTATGACGTCACGGCCTTGCAGTGTTGCCTAATCGTCAGAATAGTTGAGGAATTTAGAATTTTTTAAAATTGTAAGGTTATGTATTTGTTATGTTACTATATAGTAGGAACAATTAGTTTTAAATGTATATAACTAACGGAAAATATTGAATTCCTTTATGAATAATAAACATCTGAACAAAAAAGCTTTAAACATTTTATGCAAGTCATGGAAAATAAAACTGTAAGGTAGTATATTGCAGATGGATCAAAATTGGTTTAGAATTAGCACAGAAAATATCTAAAACTAATTTAATTTCACCAAGAAAGTTATTTAACAGAACTACATTTAAGTTATAAACCACAACACCCCATAAAATTAAAGAGATTGAAAAAATTAAAACTACAAAGGCATGTGGAGGATTCATAATATCAGTAGATACCTATACTTAAAAAATTAAAGTTTGAAAATGCTAAAATATTTGAATACAAGAAGGAAATTGTTAAAATATTTGAGTAGGTGCTTTAGTAAATCTCACTTTCAGTAACGGTTCTGTAGCTCAAGTATTCAAGATAGCCAGAAATGCTTCAAAAATAAACAGATATCGCTACTTCTTTTCAACTCTAAAGTTATCGAAACATGTATGAACAATAGATTCATCACTCAAACATCAAGATTCTCCATTTTATCAGCTTCAAAAGACATTTGAAAAATGTTATTCTCAGTCAAATATTTTTTTTATATCTTGGAATAAATTAAATAAAAATACAGATATATAAGAAATATATCAAACTGTTTATTGTTTTAAAAATTAGACAATGTTTTTTTTTTAATTACACTATTTTCTCATAAAAAAACAATTATTTATCTACTAATCTTCATTATTTCTATAAAATTCTTTTATTTCTCCTAATCCAGATCGCAAGTATTTGAATCGCAGTCATCGATATCGTTATTAGGGTTAATTATAATAAAAATAATTTCCAATCTATTAAAAACTCCCTCTCTGCCAATATGTTTATTATAATATTGCTTAGAAAGGTCACAAATAAGTTCAATGGAGTTAAAAATACAATGGCAGGGAAGATTACGTAATACTTTGTCTATATTGTTCTGCTTAGGTAATTATCTACCATATATTTCTTTGGCGGTTCGCACCTGAAAAAAGAATGTTTTATTTATTTCTATTTAGTTGCCATTTCGTATAACGTGTGTCAATATCGCTATATTCTAAATTGTAATATCGAAACAACACATTATATCAATGATTTATTGTTAGGTACACCGTTATATCAAATCTTGTAACTTCATTTTTAATTTTTTGATATTGTTTTAAAGTTTATTTCTGAAAAAAAAAGGCATTTTTGGGTTTCACTGTACATCTCGAAAATATGTAAAACATGTAGATGTTTATTGACCACTGTAATCAAATTTTTCCAATTAAATTGTCTTTATATGATTGCTAGAATAGCGTATCTACCATTAAATCTTCAATATGATGTGTCATTTCAATATTAATATTTTTTTTTACTTGATTTACACAATTACTGATACCTTAATTTACTTTAAATTTGGTTTTATCTCTTGCCATCGATTTTTGTAGGTCTAACACCCTTTGTCATTATTTTCCCAGGAGCTGTTTAATGTTTCATTTTGAATGATACATTTTTCATCAATGACAACGAAATGCTTCTGTTGTAATTCTATAATTTCTTAAAAACTGACCTATTTACAGTTCACGTCTTGGTTATCTTTTTTCCTTCATTCTTTTAATACAGTTGACAATGATGCAATATAGCCATTAAACATTTGTCGCTCAATCAACTTTTCTCTTAAAGGTTCCAAAGTTATATGTTGACCTGCAAATAAGTATGTATTTATATTACTGTATACAAATTAAAACTTTTATAGGTAATATAAATAAATTATGATTGAATAAATAGATTTGTCTTTATACTTACTTGTTTCATACATATTATAAATACCACTTCGGATTCCACTTGTATCCAGTGTTATTGTATTAGTAGGTAATCCTTTGTTCATATGAATGCTTTTTAATTAGCGATTTTAATCATTCATTATTCTTGACTGCTTGCCAAATACTACTGACAGTAGAAATATTTTTATTTAGAGATGCTGCAACACACTAAAAAAGTCAAGAAAATAATTTCATATTTCTATTAAATTTTATAACTTGTTACCTCTCTTACAGCAGTTAAAGGTAAACGTGGTCCATCATTATCACGCTCTCATTCAAAATAATGGAATAAAGAAGCTATCAACTCCTTACAAGGACTATTTAGTTTTTTAGGCATTTTGTATATAAAAATTAAACGACAAATAATCAGCTTATTCACTCTATGGTTGTTTTGACAAATAGTTTTTTATAAGTATAACTGGCAAAGCTTAAAAATACAGGCAAAAGGATTTTAAATTACAGAAAACAAAATGCACAATCAATAATTAACTCAACATAAACATAACCTAACTAAATCAGTGAAATTTTTTAAAAAGGGGTTGCAACACCGCAACAAGGTGTACCAATTGCTGTAATGACATTTCTTCTCTATAAATACGAGCTTCATGGGCGTACAGAATGTCAAAATTATTTAATTTAAAGTATTATTTTTTGAGTACTAAACATTTAATAATGTTTTTATAAATTTTATATTATCAAGAATTAGACATGTATAAACTAAATAATTTAAATAATTCTTAAAATTATCAAAATAATCACCATAACAGTTTTCGACTTTTTAGTAATATGACTACGTTCATGAATGCTCGCGACTATACGTGACTTTTTCGGATTATTAGCTTAGTTAGGGACATTTTAATTAGTTGGTAGTACTATGACGAATTACCGACGTCATTGCTGACGTGCATCGGGATTTGTATTAAAAATACTATAGTTGGGTTTTTGATTTTATTAGCTAAATCATTTTGAAGTTTAGTTCGAGCTCGGGTCATAATACACATTTTAGAATGTGTTGAATTAGCTAATTCTTTTAGGTCGCTAGCTGGGATTTCTACACGTGATAATGCATCAGCGACATTTGATTTTCCTGGAATATATCTAATAGTAAAGTCATACTCTTCTAAAATAAGTCGAAATTTGGTAAGTCTGCTGGACGGATTTGTCATGCTAAATGATTAAACTAATGGTCGTGAATCAGTTTCAATAAAAAATTTTTTAGCAAATAAATAGACTCGAAAATGTTTTACAGCCCATACAATCGCCAGTAGTTCTTTTTCTACTGCACAATAATTAACTTCCGCTTTATTAAGTGTGCGACTAGCATAAGCAACGGGTTTGTTATTACTGTTACATAATACCGCTCCGAGGGCGACACCCGATGCATCAGTTTTCAAAATAAAAACATTACTTTCTGAAAAATTTTGATATTCAAGAATCGGTGGATTAAGTAATTTGGTTTTAATTGTTTCAAATGCGTTTTGGCATTCAGGAGTCCAAATGAATGGAACACCTTTTGTCGGCGTGCTGCCTTTTTGCAAAACCTCTCTTTCTTTCGAGAATGGATCTGCCGTTCTTTTTTGCTGACCAGCTCAGCTAGTAATACACTCACTACTTTACATATGCACTTTATTATTATTTCAATTTTCTGACAAATTTAGGTACAATATAACTTAGTGAGAACAAAACAAGAAGTGTCTCCTATGCATGGGACGCCATGAATGACCTCATCATCTTTTCACCCGTCTCTCTCTAGTATCGACCGGTTGATCGATGTGCTTAAAAGCGCCGTTGCCGATACTTCTCATTTTTCCGAGTTGAGTTTTACGGAACATACCGGCCCCTTTGAAACGACTACGTTTTAACAACAAATAAGAATACAAACGAATAATAAGTGGACTGTAAATGAACATGAATAATAAAGAATTAACAACTTTGTTCGAGTTATGTTACTTATGAAACTAAAACAAATGAACAAGCTTATATTTACATTATTCAGTTAGCGGTAGTAAACAAATTTTAGCAACCGACCTTCTGAGAACACCACCCTTTGTTTTAACACTTAACACGCGCACTATTCCATCTGGACCGGGGTGAAGTGCTGTGATGCGACCCATGGGCCACTGCATGGTTGGTCTGTTGTCTTCCTTCAAAAGGACTAGAGAACCCACAGTTAGAGCAGGTTCTTTCTTAAACCGCCATTTGGTCCTCTGTTGTAGGGAATGCAGGTAGTCGTTGGACCATCGCTTCCAAAGTTGTTGTGACATCTTGCACAAATGCAAGTATCGTGATGCAGGACTGATGGGAACATCTTCCAAGTCTCTTTGGGGAACGGATAGAAGAGCTTCTCCAATAATGAAATGGCCAGGAGTTATAGCCTCAAGGTCATCAGGATTGTTGGAAATGGGAACAATAGGTCGGGAATTTAAAATGGCTTCTACTTGTGTTAAAAAGGTGGAAAATTCTTCATATGTAAAGTTAAAATCATTAGTTACCCGTTTTAAGTAGTATTTCACCGATCGAACTGCAGCTTCCCATATCCCTCCCATATGCGGGGAACTAGCCGGAATGAAATTCCATTCCATATTATATTTTGAAAAATGATTTTGAAAATCTTCACTATTCAATATTTTTTGAATTTTTAACAATTCGTTCTTGGCACCGACGAAATTGGTGCCATTATCGGACCAAATTTTTTTACAAAATCCACGCCTTGAAACAAATCTTTTAAAGCAATTTATGAAGGATTGAGTAGTTAGATCGCCTGCCAATTCCAGGTGCACTGCTTTGCTAGAGAGACATACAAATATACAAATATATCCTTTAACCACCTTGGAACGACGTAGTTTTCCCTCTTTAATATTAAATGGACCGCAATAGTCCACACCACTAGAAGAAAATACCCGTGACGGTGTCACCCTACATTCGGGTAAGTCGCCCATTTGTTGAGTTATGCCCTGAGGGCGTGCCTTAAAACAAGTAATGCATTTATGCAGAACACCTTTTATGATTTGTTTTGCGTTAATTGGCCAATATTTTTGCCTTATGATATTTAATAAAGTTTGAGGTCCCGCATGAAAGTTACGAATATGTTCGTAATTTATCAATAAAGTTGTGAAGGAGTGCTTAGCCGGGAGTAATATTGGGAATTTCTGATCATATGGTAAGTTAGAGTGCCTCAATCGACCACCAACTCTTAAAATACCGTCCTGATCGATGAAAGGATTTAATGAACTAATTTTACTATTGATCTTTACCCGACTTATGTCCTTCAATGATGCAATGTCTTCAGAAAATGTTTGATTTTGAACCATTTTTATAAGAGTTTTTGTACTGTAATTTAATTCTTCCACTGACAAATAACCACATTTGCGATTCTTGGCACTCAGTTTAACGTTTTTAATAAATCGTAGACAGAGAGCAATAACCCTTTGTAATTGAAAGAAATTCGAGTATTTCTCAAAAATTTCTAAATTATTAGTGCAAGCAAGAGTAATAATACCTCGTTTAATTTCCGGGGTATCAGTATTTATTTTGCCGAAATTTGAAATATTAGAGTCTTTAGGTCAAAATTCCTCAGATTTCTCCAAAAATGTAGGGCCATTCCACCATAAGCGTGAATCAGAGAGTTCCTCTGGCGTGGCTCCGCGAGAAATAACATCCGCGGGATTATCTTGAGATCTAACATGATACCATTTGTTTATTGGTGTTAACTGTTGAATCTCGGAAACACGGTTCGCTACGTAAGTTTGCCAAATGTGAGGCTCAGCTGACAACCAAGAAAGTACAATGGTGGAGTCGGTCCAAAAGAAAAAGTCATTAATGGGTAAAGCATTTAAGGCCGCAGAAACCTTTGTAAATAGTCGGGCTAATATCAATGCACTTGACAACTCGAGTCTGGGTATGCTAACGCACTTTATAGGTGCTACCCGAGATTTTGCGCAAAGAAGCCTAGTTTGATTCGTGTCATTATTTACTGAACGGATATTTATAGCTGCACCAAATGAAGTTTGGCTAGCATCGCAAAAACCGTGAACTTGAATTGATATGGTTTGTGGAAGAATTAAGCACCTAGGAATTTTCATAACATTAAATTCTTTTAACTGAGAATGGAAATTTAACCAAATTGTATGTAAATCACTCGGAATAGATATTTGCAACTGCCATAATTTTTGTAATATTATTTTTGCTTGCGTAATAATTGGACCCAAGAGACCTAGGGGGTCAAATATCTGCGATATATAGGAAAGGATAGTTCTTTTTGTTATTTTATTTATTTGTCCCTTGTGGGCCTTGTATTCAAAACTATCAGTAGATGGATACCACGATATACCTAAGGTTTTAATATTATCATTATCCGTTATAACATAATTGGTTACATTATCGATTGATTCTATTCCTTGTAAGACTGAAAAATGATTTGATGAAAACTTTCTTAAATCAAACCCGTAATTTTTTAAAATATGAGTCAAGTTTTCTCGGATTTTAATCATTTCGGTTACGTCATTGCAACCCGTTAGGACATCGTCCATATAAAAATCGTTTAGGATGATGTTACTCTCGGCAGGATATTCCTGTTGGCACTCAAATGCTATTTGTTGCAGACAACGTGTTGCTAGAAAGGAAGCTAAAGCAGTTCCATAAGTAACCGTTGTTAATTTATAGTGACTTAAAGATGATTGAGGTTCTTCCCTCCAAACAACACGTTGAAAGTTTTGATCGTTCGAATGAACTAATATCTGTCTATACATTTTGGCAACGTCGCCAATTAAAACTATCTGATGTTGCCTGAATCTGATTAAAATTGTAAACAAGTCATTTTGTATTGTAGGTCCTACCTTTAATGTGTCATTTAACGACAATCCAGAGGTGCTCTTCGAGGAAGCGTCAAAGACCACTCTCAGTTTTGTAGTTATGCTATCTATTTTTTCCACTGCATGATGTGGCAAATAGTAATTATATTTAGTCTCAACATGAGGATCTATTTTAACCATGTGGCCAAGTTGTTCATACTCTTTCATAAAATTGGAGTATTCTAATTTTAAGGACTGATTTCTTTGAAACTTCCTTTCTAGAGAATAAAATCTTTTTATGGCTGCTTGTTGCGAATTTCCCAAATTTGTATAATTGTCTTTGAATGGAAGTTTTACAATAAATCTGCCTGTATTATCTCGATTATGATTTTCAATAAAATGTTTTTCACATTCCTGCTCTTCCTTTGAAAAAACACGAGGTGGATAATTTTCATCCATTACCCAAAATTTTTCTAAATTATTATTTAATTGGTTGTTAGTGATTGCTAGGCCGCTGTATTGAGGATTCGAGTCCGGTATTAGCGTGCAACCGGACACGATCCAACCTAATTTTGTTTTTTGTAATATTGGCAAGTTTTTTCCTAACTGAATTTGACCAATGCAAAGCAATTCGAAAAATAAACCGGCACCGAGAAGAATGTCTATGCTCGAAGCCTCGTTGAAATTGGGATCAGCTAGCCTGATATGATTTGGGATATTCAGGTGTGATGTTTCAAATCTGGTTTGGGGCATAATGTTTGTTATGTTTTCTATTACCAAGCAATTTACTTTAGTGCTATAATCATTACATAATGATTTGATTTTTAAATTAGCTTGTTTAGAAATATTTGTCATAGATTGACCAATGCCGTAAACAGGTAATGAAATATTGGATGGGTTTATACCCAGTTTAGTTATCAAATTGCTTGAAATAAAATTGGACTGAGACCCACTATCTAATAAGGCTCTGCACTGAATAAGTTCATTTTTGAAGTTATAAATGCCAATAGTGGCTGTTGGGAGTAAAACTGACATATTTGGTAAATGTGATTGTACCTTATGATTAAGATTGTTTGCTTGACTAACGTCATATATTTGTGGAACTGAAGTATGATAGTTATTTAATTGTGGGTCAGTACTTGTATTATTTGGTTGTGTATCTGGTTGAGTGATTGTTGAATTATTTGTATTACTTTGCGTGGCATCAGTTGTGCTATTATTTGGATTTCTATGTAATAATGTATTGTGTGGTTTTAAACAAAGTTTACAAGTAAACTTTGATTTGCATTGGCGCTGAGCATGACCTGTTCGCAAGCAGTTTGTGCATAGTTGCTTATTTTTTACCTCAGAATATCTGTCAATAGGTGACAGGTCCAAGAATTTTTTACACGATAATATATAGTGTGTTCCTTGACATATAACGCATACATTATTATTGTTATTGACTGAGACATGGGAAAATGCTTTTTTAGGTTCATGAGGTCTGTTTGAACCATTATTTTTCATTAAAGGTGTATCTGCCTTAACAGCAGGCTTAGAATTTGCGTTTTCTAAAACCCTGTATCTAGATCGTATAAATTTTTCAAATGTATCTAAGTTAGGTAGTGCTTGGTTATCATCCCGATCTCTATTACCTTGTATACTTGCTTTCCACGCTAGTTTAGTCGAGTGGTCTAATTTTGATTCAAATAAATAAAGTATCATATGTTCGTCAATGGTTCCTAACAAATCCTTCAACGAACTGACCTCTGTTAAGATTACGGCTAAAAATGTTTTTAAAGATTGTGCTGATGGCTTAACTAAGGCAGGAACTTCAAACAAAAGTTTAAAATGTTCGTTTACCAAGCTACGTTTGTCTTCGTAATGTTCCCTTAAAATGTTCCATGCTTTTTCATAATTTGCATCTACTGGTTTTAAGGGTTTCAACAAATTAGCGGCTTCACCGTGACAGGTTGATTTTAAATAATTTAATTTTTGTGATTTTGGCAATGATAAATTACTGTCAACCATTGACATAAACGAGTCTCGAAATTCCATGTAGTTTGAAAAAGAACCGTCAAATTCCGGCAATTTAATTTCCTGTAATTTTATTGAATTATTTAAATTTAAATTATTTATTGGTAGTACTTCGTTTGAAATATTACTTCGAGTTGATTCCGTTTCTTTCTCTGCTTCATCAATAACAGTTTGAGCTTTAGCGGTGGACTCGAAATAATTATTTTCAAATAGTTCCCGCTCCCTTGTTTGAATATCATCAGTTTTTATTAATTCGATTTCCATCTGGCAACGCTGGAAGTCGTCCCAAAGCGCTTCGACTTTCTGTAACCGTTTTTTAAGCTGACTAATATCGACGCCATTAAAACTGCTGAGATAAGTGGAAAATTTCGTTAACTGACCTTTATAAATGCCTCTTTGTTGCGTATGATTTTTTAATTGTAAATCACTGGGATTAATTTCGTCGTTTTCAGGCATAATTGTGCTGATATAATATGTATATTTGTATGAAATAAAATGTTATACACAAAAATACTTAAAATAAATGTTAATTGTAGGTTCACAAGTAAAGTAAGATAGGTAGATAACTAGTGTATTTATTTTACACAACTAGGCAATGCAATCTGGAATTCGCTTCCTTTTCAACTATTTATATAAATATTTATAATAAAAATTGCCTGTCTTAATATGTAGAGTAGTGCAGATTATTCTAATAACAATTAGGTATTGTAGTTTTGTTGCAAAGGTATAATAGTTGCAAAAATGTGCAATCTATCGAGAATAGTTTGATATATTTAACACAAAGGTGATTTTATTGTACTTAATAGATGCAAAAATGTGCAATCTCGAAAATAGCTTATTATTAAATTTGATATAACACAAGTATTAGCCTATTTTAAAGGGATATATAGGATATTGGGAGATATCAAAATAATGATATAGGAAAAATAAGGCACTGACCTTTTTGTTACTTTGATGCTAGTAACTAACTTTTTTAACTTGTAGACTCCTGTCGCTGATCGCTGTGTGTATGATGTAATACCGATACCGATGCGATATCCGGCCGAAGGATCAATGTCGGCGTGCTGCCTTTTTGCAAAACCTCTCTTTCTTTCGAGAATGGATCTGCTAGTGGCGGAGAACTATCGATAGCACTATCGATATTATCGATAGTTTCAACTATCGAATACTATCGATAGTATTTTCTACACTATCGATTGTTTCCGATAATCTTGTGGTGGGCACCCATCTCTATTCAATCAATCTAACCTCACTTTTTTCAACTTGCAAAAAAGTTGATTGATAAAAGGATTTTTAGATTATTGTGTTTACTGAATCATAAGTTTTAACTTTCAAGTGCAAAACTGTCACGTGTGACTATGGAGAATTTTTTGAGTATTTCCCGCAAGGATTCTTCATCTAAACGGAACAGAAATAGTGGTAAGTAGGTTAGGTACAACCCCGAAAAAATTCAATTGAAAATCCACCTTTATGGTAGTAGAGTAGTAGTAGTCATTAGCCATTAATATTATCTTTCCAGATTAGAATTTCGTCTAATATGTTTTGAAATTAATGTTAAAGGCTTGCTTAGTTTAACATTAAGTAAACCTAACCTAATACTAATATTTAATAATTCACAAATTTACATCATGATCATGACACTTTTATTTTAGGAGAATCCACTAATAGTGAGCCAGAGCATCATCAAAGAACTCCAGCTGAGACAGTTCAGACTCAAGCTGAAATAGTCGAAGCACAAGCCGAAAATACTGTGGCCAAGCTGGCCAAGGTGCCAAAACCAATGTCGGTACAAAAGATGGAAGACCTAAAAGGCCAAAACTGTCAAGGGTGTGGAATTTTTTTAAATCGTCCCATGACAAAATGTATGCTAAATGTTTAAATTGTGGAAAAGTACAAAACAAGCGGCAATACGACAAATCTAAGTGACCATTTAAAAAGATTTCATCCCAACCTAGTAAATAATGTAGTAGACATAGACAGGGAATCTGCTGAAAACAATAGTGCGTCTACATCCACTTCTGGAGGTTCCAGTACTCGTTCTTCTTACAGGTCAATAAGTCCTTTCTTCAAGCGAGAAAATGAATACAGCGAAAGCTCGAAACGAAAAAAACAACTCGACAAGGCACTAACATTAATGATTGCCACCGATTTGCAACCATTCAACATAGTGAATGACACTGGCTTCACGAATTTTGTTAGTTTGCTAGATCCTAGATATATCCTGCCAAGTAAATTCAAAATTAGGGAAAAAATAATGAAGGAAATGTACAGTGATACTTGTCAGAAACTGAAAGAAATTTTGAAAAATGTGAATTATGTCGCTATCACTTCTGACTCTTGGACATCACGGGCAACTGAATCATATTTGACTGTAACGTGCCATTTTGTTACCAATGATTTCGAAATAAAGTCTTCAGTGCTTTCGACAAAACCATTGGAAAATGGTATTAACCATACTGCAGAAAATATTGCATTTGCATTAAATGCAATTTTTATTGAGTGGGATATACAAAATAAAATATCGTGCATTGTAACAGACAATGCTGCAAACATGTTAAAGGTCTGTGAACTTTTGAAAAAAAAAAGTCTTCCCTGCTTTGCCCATACAGTTAATTTAGTGGTCCAAGACACTACCAGTATAAGTCCCCTCAAGGATATTATAGCAAAATGCAAAGAGATAGTGAGGTTCATGAAAAGCAGCAATGTTGCCACAGAAATATTCAAACAGGAGCAGAATACCGACACTCCTCTTAAGCTAATGCAGGAGGTGACCACCCGCTGGAATAGCGCCTTTCAAATGATAAAAAGAATTCTGGAAACAAGCGACCCTCTCAACAGAACACTGCTGAAAATGCCTAAAGCTCCTCAACCTCTGGCTGCAGAAGAAATAATAATTTTGAAAGAAGTTGTTGGTATTTTGGCATGTTTCGACGAGGCGACAACAAAAGTTTCAGGCACTAAATATGTAACAATTTCGCTTGTTATTCCAATTATTAATGGAATCCACAAAACATTGCAAGACAAAATACGAGAATTGCAAACCGATGAAGGAAAAGAAATTTGTTTGAAATTGCTGCACTCTGTACAAAAGCGTTTGTTTCCATACGAGAAAAGAACAGCTGTTCAAATGGCAACATTACTTGACCCTAGATTTAAACATGATGGTTTTAGAAGTGAGGAAAATATCAAATCGGCATCACATTTTTTGGAACAGGAAATGAACTATGTGGAAAGAAAGGAGGCAGAACTTACGGGAAATTCAAATATTCCATTCAATGGAGAAGATACTATCCAAGGTAGCAGTTCAAATTTTTCAGGTTCAGGCTCTCTGTTCTCATTTATGGATACTAAAATTCAACAGAAAATAAAATCGACAACAGCTGATGTAATCATAATCAAACGACAATACATGGAACGTCAGAATTCATCTCTAGATACAGAACCACTTCTATTTTGGAAGGTATTGCTATTGGCCTAAAATTCATTTTCGCATATTTAACTTCCGCTATTTCAGGTAAACGCCAATGATTTCAGATCTCTAAAACAACTCGCCCAGAAATATCTTTGCATTCCAGCGTCATCAGTAGAATCTGAACGGGTATTCAGCAAGACAGGACAAATAGTCACGGACAGAAGATCGAGGTTAAAACCAAAAAATGTCGACATGTTGGTTTTTATAAATAAAAACAACTGGTTAGTTGAAAAATAAACCGATAATAAATAATTATTTTATTCTAAGTAGTCAAAAATAAAAAATGGATAAAATAAAAAGCAAAATGTTTAATAATAACGGTTTTTTTATAAAATGTTAAGATGTATTACTATACTTAGTTTGTTCATTACCTTCGAAATTAAAATCTTAAATTCAAATGGTCTTTTATTTTTATGTTGATTGATAGTGTATGACAATAATTAGTAGTTTCATCTAAGGTAGTTCCACTTTTTTTCCAAATATCGAAAACTATCGATAGTATCGATAGTTAATACGAAAACTATCGATGACTATCGATGGTGCCTACTATCGATAGTTATCCACCACTAGGATCTGCCGTTATTTTTTGCTGACCAGCTCAGCTAGTAATACACTCACTACTTTACATATGCACTTTATTATTATTTCAATTTTCTGACAAATTTAGGTACAATATAACTTAGTGAGAACAAAACAAGAAGTGTCTCCTATGCATGGGACGCCATGAATGACCTCATCATCTTTTCACCCGTCTCTCTCTAGTATCGACCGGTTGATCGATGTGCTTAAAAGCGCCGTTGCCGATACTTCTCATTTTTCCGAGTTGAGTTTTACGGAACACCTTTTCTCGTCAACTTATTTAAAGGACTAACAATTTCGGAAAAGTTTTGTATAAAAGATCTGTAATAATTTGCAAATGCTACGAATCTTTTAGATTCTTGAGAATCTTTAGGTAGGGTAAAGCATACAGTCGTAGGACATCAGATAGTTATTGGACATCCTCGACCTAAATCCTAAAAACAAGACTTCTAATGATCGAAATATAACTACCGACCGATAGATGTCAAGAGCGTCCTATATTACCTTACTGAAGTAAAGCTCAGGACATTCCAATTTGATTTGATAGTTCCGTGTTAGTGTTGAAGTGCACGTGGTAGATAGGTACGTATTGTTTACTGTTTTGTTTAGAATAACATAATTTTTACAAACGAGTTAGGTAGTTATTTTATTTACTTATATGAATGTTTAGCTATAGGTATAGTGACACAATTTTATGAAGAATAAAGTGTTTACAGGAATTATAACCTCACGTTAAGATTTTAACCCAAACATGGGGTGTCCAATAACTGTATCGAAAATGTGGATTAATTTATGTTATTGGACAAGTGTCCAATAACTGTAATTAATTTAATAACTCAAAATTGTATTTCATTTATCTGGGCATAATTCAGTAAGCATACTGTACTTTTTATTCTACTTTTAGGTTAACAGAAATAGTTATTGGACATGTGTCCAATAACTAAATTCGTAGTGTCCTATAACTGTCTTTTTATTTATAGATGATAAAAATGCCTAAATTAAAAAACTATAACAAAAGCAAAATAGAAAACGCTGTTCGGGATGTTCTGAGTAAGACAGAATCCTATAGATCCGCTGAGCGCAAATACGGAATACCTAAATCTACCATCGAATTTAGAATTAAACATCCAGAACATAAGAGTACATATGGGCCTTCCCCCATTCTTACTGAAGATGAAGAAAGAACATTGGTGAAGTAAGATTTCTATCTAGATAGTTACTTATTATCTATTTTATTTTTATTTCATTTTTTAGATGGATAACAGATATGGCACGTAAGGGATTTCCGAGAAAAGCAAACGACCTGAAGGGTAGTGTGCAAAACTTCTTAAATAATAATCCTCGAAAGAATCCATTTGTTAATAATCGACCTGGAGATGGTTGGGTCAAAGTATGCTAACAAAATGTTTAAATCAACAATATTTAACAAAACTTTTTTTTCAGGCTTTCTTAAGAAGACATCATGAACTGTCAGAAAGAACCAGCGAATCTGTTACGTCAGCCAGTGCTTGTATTTCTGAAAAGGATATTAGACACTGGTTTCTAGAAGTCGAAAATTATTTAATAGAAAAGGGGTTAGAAGATGTTATATCTGATCCTTCAAGAGTCTTTAACGGCGATGAGTCCGGATTTCAAATTAATCCAAGCACTGGAAAAGTATTTGCCAAGCGAGGCTCAAAAAACGTCTATACAATTGATAGAGGATCTTCAAAAGAAAATATCACCGTGATGTTTACATTTTCAGCCTCTGGTGACACTTGTGTACCCATGATAATTTACCCCTATATGAGATTTCCAGAAAAAATTGCAAAGTCTGTAAACCCGGAATGGGGAATTGGTCGCAGCGCTAACGGATGGATGACGACTGAAACGTTTTACGAATACATAGCGAACGTTTTTCATCCGCACCTCGTAAAAAATAATGTAAAGTTCCCAGTCATCCTTTTTTTAGACGGACACACATCACATCTAAATTATTCTCTAAGTCTTTTATGAAATGAATTGCAAATAGAGATATTTGCGCTCTACCCAAATGCCACAAGAATTTTACAGCCATGTGATGTGGCGGTTTTTCGGCCATTAAAAGAGGCTTGGCGTCGAACAGTTAGACAATGGGATGAAGAACATCCAGGAGAAGTACTCAACAAGGTTACTTTTGCACCTGTGCTAGAAAAAGCTCTTAATTCAAGTATTAAACCTGAAACGCTAGTGAATGGATTTAGAACATGTGGACTCTGTCCATTTAATCCCAATGCAATTGACTACTCAAAGTGTTTGGGGGGAACTATAGCAAAAAACACCGATGAAGACCCTCGATTGCCGACTCCACTAATGGATTATGAAACGTTTGCCAAAATTGTAGGTGAAGAAAAAATTACCCAATTCATAATGTTAAATGAGCACATTCCGGACGTTAATAGTAACGATTTTCTTTCTCTCTTTAAAATTTGGCAGCATTTTAATAAACAACCTGAAAATAATAGTCAAAATGAGATTATTAAAGAAAATCAAACGAAAATTATAGATCAGAATGAATTGATTAATTATGCTCCTTCTGGGACATCAGACTCACCACCGCCACCACGGACTAATTCTATTAACATAATCTCAGTGGATGTTTTGGTTCATGCACCAATAGACAAAATTATAAATACAACAGAAGATGTTTCAATTGATAAAGCTGAAGAAATTTTAACGAAAACGACTGAAGATATTTCAACAAAAGTGACTGAAGATATTATTTCGATAAGTAACACTGAAGATATTTTAACGAAAGTGACTGAAGATATTTCGTCTGAAGATATTTCAACGAAAACGACTGAAAATATTTCGACAAATTCGACTGAATATATTTCAACCAAAGTCTTACAAACAAGCAACAAGCATCGTATAATTGATTCACCAATATTTGGGCAATACTTGACAACACCAGAAAGCCCTAAGAGAAAAGGGAAGAGAAATATAGAAAGAATTCCATTTGCAGTAACGTCAAAAAGATGTCAAGAAATGTTTGAAAAAAAGCTACAATTAAAGGACAAAGTAGAAAGAGATAAGCAAGAGAGAAAACGAAAACGAGAAGAAAAATTAAATGTTAAAAAAGAAGCTGCTGCTAAAGGAAAATCTCAAGTAAAAAAAAAGCGTCAAGAAATTACAAAATGTTCTGTTTGTAAGTTTACTATCCGATCCGGGAATAATGGAATTCAGTGTGATACTTGTAAATGTTTTTTTCATGAACACTGCATACCAAAGACGCACAAGCAATTTATTGTCGATAAAGAAGATACAGATGAGATTTTTCTTTGTCATGTATGCTACAAAGAAGAATCTACTGATAGTGATGCTTCTATAGAATCTACTGATAGTGATGCTTCTATAGAATCTAAAAATAGCTTAGATTCCGAGCTGGAAGTGGATGAACTTTATGATGAATACAAGGAATTCATAAAATTAAATAAGTAAATTTCTGTTTTATGGAAATAGGTAGTACCTATGTATTTTTTTTGTAACTTGTTTTTGTCCAAAAATAAATATTTTTATTCTTCAGTGATTTTTTAATGGCTGTCCAATAACTATCATAATGTATGTCCAATCACTGTCAAAATCGTCCAATAACTATAATTTTTTGACAATGTTTTAATTTTAATTATTTAGAAAAAATCCAAACCGTTTAAATTAATTTAAAATAATATAATCCTAAAGAAAAATAATTGAAATTTCCAAAAAAAAAAAAATTGTTAGGAAAAAATGGAAAATAACCAATTTACAGATATTTTAGGGAAAAAAAATCTTAAATGTCCAATAACTATATCCTTTACCCTACAGGGTATTGTTGGATTGCCCGGGTTTTTTCTGGATCAGGCATAATGCCATTTTCTGAAATAATATGACCTAAATATAAAATTTCCTTGCGCAAAAGGTCACATTTATTCGGATTTAACTTTAAATTTACTTTTCTCAATCTTTCTAAAATTTTTATTAAATTTTTATTGTGATTTTTTAAATTATTTCCAAAAACAATTAGGTCGTCCAAGTAGACAAAACAGCATTCATAATTTAAACCTGACATTGCAATTGTCATCGCTCTAGAAAAGGCCTGACCTTCAGTCCCATAGGAAGTCTGGTCATCTGATACTGAGCTGTATTCGTAGTGAAAGCTGTGTAAGGTCTGCTTGAAGAATCTAATTCAACCTGATAATAACCTTGCGAAAGATCTAGATGGGAAAAATACATTGCGTGAAGTTAATGATAAAAATAAAACTTTAGTTTTTCATAAAAACCGAGTTAAAAAATATTACAATTAAAATATTTTTCTCCTTTTACTATTTTATTCTGATTTTGAATTTTTTTGTAATAAAGGAATATCAGTTCGATGAACTTCAATAGGTTATTTCATTATATTTTACATTTTATTAAAATAATAATTAGTTGTAATCCAATACAAATAATGCAATGTCATTAATTCTAAAGTTCATTGTGTCCAATTCTGTTTAGCTAGCAAATGATCTATTGAAGCGATATTTGACTGTTAGTTATTGAGTAGTATTTAATTAACCTTATAATACACATGTAAAAAAGGTATATAATTTTATTATGTAATAAAGGGCTGGTATAAACTTAATCAAATGTTTTATTCTACAAATGCTAAAATTAAGGAAAAGAACCTAGATTTATTACAATCCGTTGGAATGGTGTATCCAGAGAAGTCATATATATCCACGATTATTTGAATTGACAAAAAAAAATTATGTATCGTTGTAACATCCGTTCCATCGGAGCGACTTTTTTCGAAAGTGGGACAATAACAGATCGAAGAAATCAGTTAAGCGAAAAGCGCGTGTCGCAAATTTTGTTTTTAAATGCAAATCTGTAGTTATGCCTTAGCAACTATTTAAGTAACTCAAAAAAATTTTTTACTGTAAATTCCATTTTGTAATGGTTTATATACACACAATAATGTTTATTATGTTTTAGAAACAATATTTTTTACTGTTTAGCAAGATTATAAACTTTAATTTAGATCTGGCAACGCGCAATTTTGTTGAACGCCATCTGTGGCCGAGCGAACACCTGTTTAGTTAGCGAGATATTCTCTATCCTTGTTAACCCATATGTTTTTAGCCCTTACTCGGGTTATTACATCATTATTGTTAGACTCAAAATCGACATGTATTCTTTTTGTAAAGTTTAAAAGATGAAAATAAAACGAGTTGTTAACTTTGGTTGGTGTTACTTATTACCTAAAAATATTAAGAAACTATAAGCGGGCAAAGCCCTAACATTTACTAATATTATGTTTTTATTTATTACTTCTAATGCAACAAAAATTGTTATTTAAATTATATTTTATTTTTTAACGTTCAATTAAAAATATAAAACTATAGTTTTTTTTTAAGGAGGTCCTTTCGCCACCAATGTTAAATAAAAAATATTAGATTATGACTAAAATTAATTTTTTTCTAATAGATGTCCTTATTTATCTAATAGTGAACTTTTAACTATACCTTACCGTGCACATTTTTAGGAAATTTTTTTTTAAAAATGTGTGTGTTTGTACAGTGTCTTATGAGAAAGTAAGACTTCAACAACAATTTTCGAATTACAATTAATTTTACTATTATTTATTGATTAGATGGAGTAGAAAAAAACTAAAAATAAGGTTTTTGAAATATTTAGGTTTTGTTTTTTACAATAAAATATATAGGTTACCGTGGAATTTATTGAGAAATTATTAAAAAATCACAAAAAATTTTCAACTAGGTTACTTGAAAATGTTTTGTGATTTTTTAATATTAATGTCTCAATAAGTTCCACGGTTTACTATATATATTTTATTGTATAAAACAAAATCTAAATATTTCAAAAACCTTATTTTTAGTTTTTTTCTACTCCATCTAATCAATAAATAATAGTATAATTCGAGAATTGTTGTTGAGGACTTACTTTCTCGTGAGGCACTGTACAAATACATTTATAAAAAAAATTCTCAAAAATTTGCAAGGTAAGGTATAGTTAAAAGTTCAGTATTAGATAAATAAGGACTTCAACTATTAGAAAAGAATTAATTTTAGTCATAATCTAATAACTTTTTTTTTAACATTTGAGGCGAGAGGTGTGGCGAAAGGACCTCCTTAAATAAGCGCGCCTTGGTACTTTTTACTTCTCTCTCGTTTCAGTGTTTAATCTTAGGTCGTTCTGCAATAATTGATTTAAACATCTTGCAATTTGGTGATGGAGTTTCTTCAGAAGTCAATTTTCTTAAATTGGAACAAATCGAACAAAGATTTCCTAAAATTTTTGATCAATTGGGTACCGTCAAAACTGAATTTAAAATTGAAATTGATGAAAATGTTCAGCCATTTATACAATCGGTTCCACGTATTGTTGCCATTCCATTACTTGAACTTTTAAAAGAGGAACTTGAACGCTTACAAAAAATAGACGATATAGAGCCAGTTGAATATCACACTCCATGGGTCAGTCCCATTGTTATAGTTCGAAAAGATAATGACAGAGTTCGTCTTTGTGTTGACTACACCAAAGTAAACAAAGCCGTGATGCGCATGAAGGGATCCAAGTATTTTAGTCATATAGATACGACCTCCGGACTGTATCAAATTAAACTAACCAAAGAATGTCAGACTTTAATGTGCTTCATAATACCGTTTGGCCGTTTTAAATTTAAAAGGTTTCCATTCGAGATAACCTGTGCACCCAAATATTTTTCAATGTTAATAAGTAAATTTTAAACAGACTTGATAATGTGATTTTCCATATTGATGATATTCTTATTAATGCACCGACACCTGAACAGAACAATAAAATATTAAATGAAGTTTTAACGCGTATCTATAAAGAAGGTATAACCTTAAATAAAGAAAAATGTCTTTTCGGCGTACAGTCTTTAGAATTTTTAGGTCATTCCATATCGCGAAAATTCTGTAGACCCCGAGCGAATAAGCGCTATTGTCAAATTTTCCGAACAATCTGATAAAAAGGAACTTCTACGTTTCTTGGGGATAGTTAACTTTTTTCATAGTTAAATCCATTGACCAACAAAAAGTTAACAAAAAACTATGTCACCTGCGTCAAGGAAGTGATTGATCATGGTGATATGGTTCATTTCCTGAGGAAGCACGATTCTCCCAAAATGGGATATTATTATTCTTATCCCCAGATTAAAGATGAAAGTATAATTGAAAGACACACCAATTAACCCTCGCCGTACCAAAAGTGGGTCAGCGATGACCCGAAATCTAACTTTTCAGGAATATCTTACAACTCCGTGGCTTTTGTCCAGAGATATTCTGTGAATTCTCCTAATTTATGACAAGAATGTTGCCTGTGGAATGAAAACAAAAACATTTTTCCCCGGAAAACTGTCAATGTCAAACGACCCGGTTTTGGGAAACAGCGGTATACGCTAAAACTCCCCAACTCAACAAGCCGTAGCAAGCTTTTTTCCCGTTTTTTTTTGCACGTGTTCGAAATTTCTCGCTTTGGCCTTCAGTCTGCAATTGAGCGCTACTCAGTCCAGTCTATTTTTTTGTGAATAAGAAATAGTGAAGTGCGATGTGGTCTAACAAAAAGGGTCTATCCGATAGGAACATCTACGAAATCCTGACACAGTCTTCAGATGACGAGTTTGAAGAAGAAATGCCTTTGGAGCAGGCATTTAGTGATTTCTCAGAAGATGAGAGACTTGAAGGCAGTGTTTCATCAGAAGAAGATGAAGAAATTTAATTATCGGATTCGCCAGAAGACGAAACAATGAGCAATATGCAGTCGTACGATGTAGATAATCGTACTTGGTATACTGTAGCACCTAAAACAGGAAAATTCAGATCATGCAATATCTTGCAAGAAAGCAAAGGTCTCACAGATACGAGTAAGAATGTGAATTTTAGACCGAGCTCCGCGCTTGACGAGCTTTGGCCAGAGCTGGTTGTTGTTAAATTTCTATTGGCCGATAGAACCTCGTATGATCTTACTTAACGGCGAGAGAGACAACGACATTGCTTGCTAATTTATTTTGAACATTCCATTTGCTTACTTTAATGAGAGTGGCGGAAATAGACTTATATGAAGAGAAAGACGTAGTTTGAATTGTTAAGATAAAAACCTATTGTTCTAACGATTTCTTGTTACTATGCGAATTTATTTTCGTGGGATTCAAAGCTTGTTGCTAAAGAAATTTCTTCGCGCTTGTTTGTTGGCGTGGTGAGTCGATTCTAAAAATAATTATTGTATTGTGTATGTGATATTGCTTTTTATGTGATTGAAACATGATTTTTATTTTATTTTATTAAATTAGGTAACGCAAACCATGTATTGAATAATGAACTATGATGTTATTTTTATGTTGCCTTTCTTTTCATTATTTATACAAAGTGGGTTATAAGAGTAACTGACATATCTGTTAAAAAATGCTTGTCACTTTTGAACAATATATCAAAAAACATTTAACAAATCTATTGGGCAAAACGAAATTCAAACTAAAGAATTTTCTCCTTCGAGTTCTTAAATAAATAATTCTCATGAAAAAGACTATACATCTGACAAAGATGCATCGAAGAATTCTTCCAGGGCTTTTTACATTTCGAGCAACGAACGCGCCGATTATATGTCAAATGTAAACAACTAATGTTTTGTAGCTATGTTATGCACAGCTGAAGTGAAGGTTTTGAATCGCAACGACGACGAAATTATTATCCGAGGCACTGTAAGTAATGAAATGAGCAACGAAAACTACCCATATAGAATGGTGACGGTCATCATTTTTCAAATTCGTATTTTGAAAAAGTAATGCCGAAGAAGATGGCTCGTGTACTCTAAATCTGCAGATAAAGAAAACTGTTTTTTTGCTGTCGTTTACTTAACGCAAACCACAACTCTAATTTGGGAAAAGAAGTATTTGACGACTGGAGGCACATATCAATGCGTCCCAAAACTCGCGAAACAGTCTCAGAATACCGACGTGCTATGAACAGTTGATTGACGAACTTTAGCGGAATAGACAAACAATTACAAAAACAGATTAAAGATGAGAAATCGAGATAAGTTGCTAACCTCAAACGAATGATGTCCATAGTGTTCTTCTTGGATCTAAAACGTTATACACCACTAATAATGGCAACTTCTTGGGTTTAGTGCAACTACTAGGATAATTTAATACTGTTATGATGGAGCATCTCCGCCGTGTTGTAAATAAAGAGACTAATGTCCACTATTTCAGTAAACGCATTCAAAACGAATTAATTGGCTCACTTAGAAGTGAAGTTCGAAATAATGTTGTAATTATGGTAAAGTCAACTAAATACTTCTCCATTAATATGGAGTGTACTCCTGATGTAAGCCACATCATTATCATTCCGGTTCGTTGATACTAATTGTAGTGCAGTGTAGTGTACACTAAGTGTTACGGAACGCACCCAATACTGGGTTGGCAGCAATGCCTAGAATGACAATTCATTCAGGCATTGACATTGACAACAGTTTACATGGCGGATTTGAACAATTAACAAGCCACGCCGGCTCACGGACAATCAAAATGAAACACGTAGTGTTCAAGCTAATTAATATGATTGTAAAAATAAGTAATGTAAATAATTGTAAATAAAGTGTACATACTAACTCAGTGTCTATTAATAACATTACACTAATGAAGAAGAAGTCGAAATGCAAGTGTGTTGCTTACAAGCCAGCAAATGATTCTTCGGGAGCAGGTTCTACTGGCCCCTTTCTTGATACAGTTGTACAAGAATTTGATTTAGACATAAACGATTGTAGGGGTCACGGATACGATAACGGTGCAAAAATGGTAGGAGTAAACAAAGCTGTACAAACTAGAATTTTAATCCATGTTGCTGCCACAACTTGAATTTGGTGATAGCAGATGCAGTCAAAAGTTCCGTTAAATCTGTTTCTTTGTTTGGACTTCTCCAAAGACTATTTGTCTTATTCTCTGGATTAACCAAACGATGGGAAGTGATATCCAAGCACATTGAAGGATTATCTCTAGTCTTGCTGCTATTCGCTTTTACTACACTTCAATTCGTGATGCCCTTCAAAATCTTCACGAAGAAACTAATGACCCAGTTGCTGCATCAGAGGCATTGTCGCTAATTCAGAACGTGGAGTAATTTGAATTCATATTTACAATGGTGGCTTGATAAAAAGTAGTCGAAATATAGTTTCCAAGTGAACATTGTAAGTAAAGCTATGTAGTCTGGACTTACCAAACGTATAGCAATTACTGAAAAATTGCTGAAAAATAGCTTTTCCTCAACTCTAAATACAGCTAAGGAATTAGAACCATTTTTTAAGATAGTCCAATTGCGAAGAAAGAGACGGTTATTTGATTACGAAACTGTAGATGAAACACCAACAGATCCGTAGAAATTATATAAAAGGAACGTTTTTTTACCCAACGATAGATACAATTGAAAATACTTTGATTACACTGTCAAAATTTACTGATAGATAGTCTTTTTTATACAATATAAAAATAATTTCAGAATTATCCTTGTTGCAAAAAGCCTGTGCTGATTTGCAAATGACTTTAACCGATAGTAAAGAATTTGGTATATCTGGACATGAATTGGTAGAAGAACTTGTGAGCCTAAACCCATTATTAAAAGATCTTTAATCGGCAGAGCCAATACAAGTTCTTCGACTTATAAAAAAAATTATTGCCAAGATATTTTCCCGAATGTATGTACAGGCCCGCGCCGTATATAAAAAGTCGTGTAGTGCACGACGGCGCCGAAGCGTCAAAAAGCCTCAAAACTCAAAAGTAAAAAAAAGATAAAGCAACGAACAACATTGTCAAAACAAAATTTATAATGATAAAAAAGCAGTAAGGAGTTGCTAGCTATTACATTGTTCATTATTTTATTTTTACTCTTTGAGGCTGAAAAATGTGATTTCGAAAACCTAGAAAACATGCTTTGTGATAGGATCGCTTGTGGAGTTTGCGACGAAAACCTGCAACCCCGCCTGAAAACAAAATTACGTTCCAAAAAACTCAAAATTTATGTCTCTCCTACGAGGGAAAGCAGCGATATGCGAAACATCAAATTCCTATAATTCAACAGCAACGTCACGTCACCTCTGTAAACTAATTCCTACAAAAAACAAACAACAGCGCGGTAGTGGGTCAAGTTCAGTTACTGATTTTGCGGCACGCAAAAATAAATGTTTTCGCTGTAATGTTGAACATTCACTGGACACGTGCGGTTTTAAAAACGTAGTGTCGTTTTTGTAACAAAGAAGGACATATTGAAAAGGCGTGTTTCTCGAAGAACAACGAAGATCAAAAAGAAATGCTTATAACGTAGATGGACACTCATTCGTCAGACGATGAAGGTAATAATATTGACAATCAAGTGGAGTATCAAATAAAATTACGCGTAAAATATTAATAAACGTTAGAATTAATAAAAAAAAAACGAAAATATATAGAGACTGATTCATGTGCCGCATTTACTGTAATGAGAAAGTCTTCTTTTCACAATATTTTTTTTATAACAATCCGCTTGTTATTCGTGTTTCGAATAAAATGTTACGGGATTATCAACATAAGATCTGTCGTATATGTTCATATTTATAAGTCAGCGTGGAAACCGCGCTTTACCTGTACATCGACGACATGCAGTGTCCTTCAGGTGGTGGTAGTATCAATGTGTGAATTGTAAGATAAACGTAAAGCGGTCAACAATAAAACCTAATACCTACTAGAGACATGGTGCCTTTTATTAACTATTAATATTAAGTATTACATCTACACCCTCAGTAACATACATAACAAGATCATATCGATAATAATAGGTGGGTGCGATGTTCATAAAGAAGACAGATTAATAGAACAGCGAGTGCTAGAACCTGTATCAGAACCAAAAATGTGTACTCCTATTATTGTTGTTTTAAAAACAAATACGAAGTTCGTACTTGCGGTGATTACGGCATAACTATAAACGAAGCTTTGCGTGTTGACACTTATCTAGTGCCGTGCATGCAAAATATTTTGTCTGCATTGAAGGAGGGTAGTTTCGCAAAACTTGGCATGGCTCAAGCCTACTTACAATTAGCTGTAGATCGTACTGCAGCCGAAGCACAAACCATTTATACGCACAAGGGCACATTTCTTTGTAAAAGACTTTAATTTGGTGTCTCGGTGGCACCTCATATTTTTCAACGTTTTATACATATATGGCTTTTATCTGACAAGTCTGGCAACGTTGTTTCAATCTATTAAATCATAAACTAGTATAATGGATATGAAGTTACGAGAAATCAAGAAAATCACTAACATAATATATTAAACTTAAAGCTATAAATTATACATCAAAATTTCTGACTACCCCTCGTATAGCGATAATTTTGATTATGTCAAAAAGAACCAGATTTAGTGAGACAGTTCTACCACATGTAAATTACGGACATTAGAAAAACAAATTTACAAAAAAAACTACAACACGAATTTTAAAATGACCTATTAATGAAACAAATATAAATCACCATCAAAATTCTATAATAAATCGTTTGAATAAACTCATTAATACAATTTTACAAATTGAATTTCTAAAAAGTTACTAAACTGTCAAAATTTTGATTGGACAAATCTATTTTCATGCGCCTAGATTCAAATATTTAAAATTGGGGGTTGTTGATAAAACAAAAGAGTCGCCGAACAACGAAAAATGGAGAGGCTGTAATAATTTTTTCTCCACAAATTTTATAAAAAAATTAAGTATTTTACAATCAAGGAAGAAAGAGAAACAGAAAAATTAAAGATCTATACCTGTGTGAGGTAGTTTGTAAGGTATCGAAAGCTTTAGTGTAATATAGTATGTGTACTTACCTGCCAATTGAACATTTAATCCCGTACCTAGAGAATCTATCCTAGAAAATGCCGACGAATGGTTTGTGAGACGCTTTGTATGAACTTCTGCATATTTTGCTGACGACTACTCTGTGCCCTGTGGTTTTATGTCTACATAAAGACATATCTATACTGCTGGAAGATATATGTGTTAACGACGGGACATTTCTAACATAAGGAAATATAAGGTATTTCATTACGAATAAATACTAATGAATTAATAACAAGTAGTAGCTTACACATGATTTGATGCATGAACACTGTCAGAATAAACCACAGACCACGAAATAAACACTGGTAAATTCGTTAACTATAAATAAAAAGTAATCGTGGCGCCACCTCCAAAACAGTAGGTGAAGCGCATACCTATTGAGGGTATATTTATTCTGTACAACATATTTTATATAATTCTTTCTTAATTTGTGTATAGGTGGCTTCATGAATGATTGGTATGAATGCGCCATTGTTAGTCCTTAAAATTTTTATTTGAACGTATTAATCATTTCTATTTCCACTTTAATAATATTAAATGTTTGTGATAATTACTCTGTTTCTTTTTCTGAGTGGTTTATACTAGGAAGCCTTTTGGAATCCACAATTTTAAAGCCCTGAGATCTAAATACTTACATAGCTGACATAAAACAACATCCAGTGGAGTCTTATGTTCCTACTCAAAATTGGTAAGATTTCACGATACGAGGGATAGAGGTAAGTGTCTAAACACAATGATGTTACATTTATAGCTGATTGAAGTTTACGATAAAGTAATGGTGTATGGTTTGAATATTATGTACTGATATAAAAAAAAAAATTAACACTATTCAAATTCATTTCATAATATATTTTACAATTATCTTTATAACATTCATAACAATATTGACACCCAACTCTGGGGCAAACATTATTGAAACTCCTGATACCTAATTTCAGTACAACAGACACATATTACAATTGGCGTACCCAACGTGAGGCTCGATAAAGGCTCCATATGAAATTAAAATTAAAATAAATAGCATCAATATTATCAAAATAATAAATAGACAGCTTAATAACTTACTGATTAATCAAAAATTTTAAAATTTGCTACTCACAAAGTGTGGATTCTGGTAACTGAGACTATAACAACAATTGGACTTTTCTTTAAAAAAAAAAAATTGTTAGGTATTGTTAGGTACAAACGCAGAAAAATATATATTTAATTTATTACTGAATTTATTTAATACTAACTGACAAAATGAAGATAACTAAAACTTTAAATGAACTAAAAATCACAGAAATTAAAAAACTATTAACAAAAAGGGGGTTGGACAAAACAGGGATCAAAGTAACATTAATAAAAAGATTACAAGATGCAATAATTTCTGAAGGAAAGGATCCAGAAACATATTGTTTCGAATTAGAAGAAAACGGCGATGATGAGGACATGGAAAGCAAGACTAAAGACACAACAACAGCAAAAGAAGAAGGTCCAACAGCAATGACACAAGATGAATCACAGGAAAAAGAGGGGATAAAAGAAACAGGAGATTTACAAGCTAGAGGGGACACAACAGAAATGGATTTGGGAAATAGACAGATGCTTATGATATTGGAAAGTATTAAATTCATGAGGGAAGAACAAAAAGAAGAGAGTATAAAAATGAGAGAAGAACTAAAAGAAGAAAGTATAAAAATGAGAGAAGAACAAAAAGAAGAGAGTATAAAAATGAGAGAAGAACTAAAAGAAGAAAGTATAAAAATAAGAGAAGAACAAAAAGAAGAGAGTATAAAAATGAGAGAAGAACTAAAAGAAGAAAGTATAAAAATGAGAGAAGAACAAAAAGAAGAGAGTAAAAAAATGGTAGAAAAATTAGAAGAACAGAAGCAGTACATAATAGCTGTAATGGTGAAGAAATTTGAAAAACAAGATAAGAAAATAGAAGATTTGAATAATAATATGAAACAGGAGTTAGAAAGACAAGAAGATAAAATGAAAGATCTACAAAAAAATATGCAAGAAACGGTGAGAGAGATCACAGCAGTAAATATAAAAAGAACCGTAGAAATTATGGAAAGAAATGGAAAAAAAGAAATGGAGGATGTAAAAAGAAGCATAAGCAAACAAATAAAAGAAATAGAGTGTATTAAAAGTGATGTGAAGAAAGAAATATACGATGTAAGAGAGGAAACAGAAAGAGAAATAAAGAAATCAAGAGTCGAAATTGTGGAAGAAATAAAGAAAATAAAAGAACAATGGAGAATGACAGAAGGAGAAGGCAATATGAATGTAGAAGAATTGGAAGAGGTTCATAGAAGAATAAGGACAATAGAAGAAGAAGTACAAAGAATAAGAAGTCAGGAAAATGATCATATGAGAGGTAGAAGTGAAGAGGGTAGAGAAAATGAAGACAGAAGAAACAAGAAAATGAGAGAAGATATGGAGAACATAAAAGAAGACTTAAATAGAATGAGAAGACAAATAGGAAGTGGAACTACTACCATCTACAACAATTGCCAGGGTGGAACAGATGAAAGCACAAGATTTGATGGAAATGTGAAGAAAATACATCCTAGAGTGTTTCTACGAATTTTAGCAAACAAAATAAGAAATATGGAGAATTTCGACGACATTAGGGTCGCGATTAGAAAGGATCTAACAGGACAAGCCTTGCTATGGTATACAAGTAAGGAAATGAATTTTAAACACTTTGAAGATTTTGAAAGTGCCTTTATTAATATGTATTGGGGAGAAATAACACAAGGAGAGGTAAGAGAACGTCTCTATTTTGATTGCTACGATGAAAAACGAGGCAGTTCTATGTATTTTTATGCACTAATGTTGTATTCACAGGCACAACATCTAGAACCTGCTATCAAAGAAGAAGAGATCGTGATGTTTCTATCGAGACACTTCAAACCTCAGATAGCAGAAACAATTGCTGTACAGAACATAAAAAGTTTTGAGCAATTAGGCAAATATTTGATGAGAATTGAACGAAATCTAATTAGCGGACGTAAAAAATTCTCTAGAGACAATTTAGTAACAAGTAACGACCAGAATAACCGAAACTTTGACACAAATGTAAATAGAAATGTAAATAACAGGAATTATTATAGGCAGAACTACCCCAATCAAAGCAATACAAATCAAAATAGAAACTATAATGTTGGTATGGGAAATTATCCAAATAATAATTACAATAATAATTACAATAGCAACCATAATAACAATAATAATCAGCAATGTTTTAATCAAAACAATAATAATAATGGTAATCAAAGCAACTATAATCAAAATAATAATTATAACAGAAGGTTTATTCCAAACTATAATAGTAATAATGTTGGTAATACAAGGGCGTACAATACAAACAGGTATCAAAATAATAATACTAACAATTATAATCAAAATAATAATCGTTATTCTAATAGAAGTAATGAGAATCAAACTCCACAAAGTATTGCGCAGGTAAATAATAATACAAATAATTATCGCAGGGTTAATTACAACAGAAGGTCCAATAGTTGTGATAGGGCAAGTTTTCCAAGCACACAGGTCACTACGCAGGACATGCATAACAGTGAAGGTCTTAATGTTGCTCATGATGCAAACAGTCCTGGCTCTAGTATCAACAATGCTGGTACTCAGAATTTTCACTAATGGATGGAGTAAAACGCAATCTGTATAATTACATCCATCCACGAGAATTCCTCAAAATCCAGGATTGCCTAGAACAAAAACAAAAAATTAGTTTAATTGTGATAAAAGTAAAGTTAAATAATGTTAGTGTGAAAGTTATAATTGACACGGGATCTGAGACATCATTAATAAGTGAAAATATTGTGAATAAGTTAAATTTAAATAATAATGTTACAAAAGTTCCTAAAATTAATTTAATTGGTATAAATAAAAAGAAATTTAGTGAAGTGAACAAATCCATTATAATTAAGTTAAGTGTAGAAGATAAAAACATTGAAGTACAATTGCTAGTGGTAAAAGACATGGAGTATGATATTTTATTGGGAACAGATGAACTACAGAAGAATAATGCAGACATCAACTATGAAACTAAAACAGTGAACTTAAATGGAGCAGAAATTGAATTTGAAGAAAATATGAGATTGGACGAAGCAACAGCAAGCATAACTTTGAGGAAAGAAAATATCAAAGAAGAAATGTTAGCAAGGAAAATGTATGGTATTTTTAATGAAAATAAAATGGTATGTGAAAAAGAAGAGAGAATAGAAGAAAATGAAGATGATTTGAATGGTTATTATGAAGATGGAAATGAAGCAAATAATATATTAAATGTAGAAAATTGGAAAGAGATGAAATTAGATTGTGGAAAAGGAAAGAAGGAAAAGATGATGGAATTGTTAGAGAAATATGAAGAATTGTTTAATAGAAAATCAAGAGTTGCTAAGAATTTTGTGCATAGTTTGAAAGTTAAAAACATGGAAACGTTTAGAGGAAAAAGCTATCCAATCCCATACAAATACAAAGATGAAATGCAAGAAGCTACGAGAAAATTGATGGAAGATAAAATCATTGAATATAGTACCACTCCGTATATAAACCCAATAGTGATTGTAAAGAAAAAAGATGGAGACATAAGGATCTGCCTAGATGCAAGGGAACTAAATAAAAGATGCATACCTGAGTATGAAGCACCTCTAACCATTGAGGCTATATTAGGAAGAATATCACATGCAAAAATTTTCACGAAATTAGATTTAAGACACAGTTTTTGGTTGATACCTTTAGACAAGGATAGTAGAGATTACACGGGCTTTATGATAGATGGAGTTGTGTACAGATTTAGAGTAGTACCTTTTGGAACTCAATCTGCGACATCAGCGTTGCTCAAGGCCCTACATAAAGTTCTAAATAAATTTGAACAATATACATTGCATTATATCGATGATATACTCATATTTTCTGAAAATGAGGAAGAACATTGGAAACACATAGAAATTATTTTACATGCACTAGACGAAGCAGGCTTAAAGCTGAATATTAACAAGTGTGAGTTCTTTAAAAAAGAGGTGATCTATCTTGGTTACAAAATAGACACAGATGGAGTGAGTATGGATGCCAATAGGATAAAAATAATTAAGGACTATAAGAGACCAACAAATTTGAAAACACTTAGGGGTTTTCTGGGAATTTTACACTATTTTAAACGAATGGTTCCTGATCTGACTAAAAAAGAAATTCCTCTGATAGAATTACTCAGGAAAAATACAAAATGGAAATGGACTGAAGAAAGAGAAAAGGCATTCCAAGAAATCAAAGAAGAGTTCACCGAAAGAGCGAAGATTTATCATCCAGATTACACAAAAACGTTTATATTAAGGACTGATGCTTCACAGCAAAGGTTCGCTGGCGTCTTATTACAAAACCAAGAAATAGGGGAAGTACCTATATCTTTTGTTTCTCGTATCACGAAAAAGGCGGAGAAAAACTACAGCGTCAGTGAATTGGAGCTAGCAAGTATTCTTTTCTGCATAAACAAATTACGATTCTTTTTATTAGGAAATGCATTTTTGATCGAGACTGATAATCAAGCTCTGACAACGATACTTAAGAACAAGTATGGAAATCAAAGAATTCACAGATGGGCACTCCTTTTACAGGAATATACTTTCGAAATTAAATACGTCCCTGGAGTCAAGAATACTATAGCAGATGCAATCACACGCATGGATGAGGAAAAAGTTAAAGAAAAAAGAAATAAGATCATAGGAATCAACATTTTGAAGGCGAGTACTGGTACGTTTTCCTTAGAAAGAATAAAAGCAGATCAAAAGAAATTAACACCTAGAGAAAAAGAAAAAACAATGACCAAGGAAGGAATAGTCTACAAGCCAAACAATGGTAAAGAACTTTATGTAATATCTGAAGAGCTAATAAGAGAAATCACACCAAAATTGCATAATATTTATAACCACGTAGGAATTCGAAAATTATTTGACATATTCAGAGAGAATTATATAGGGAGAAAGGACTTATCAATTATTAAAGATATCATATCAAGATGTGAAATGTGTCAATTGGGGAAAGATAGAAATTTTCACAATGAAAATTTACCAAAAGCCCTAATAACTGAAAGACCATTACAAATGATATCAGTGGATTTTATATCTAACTTAGTGCCAAGCAGACAAAATAACCAACACATATTCGTCATAACAGATGTATTCTCCAAATATGTTAAGATGTATCCTTGCCATAAGACAAATAAAAAAATAGTAAAAAAATGCCTAACGGAACACTTTTTGGAGATGGGAATACCGCAAACATGTGTAATGGACAACGCAACGTATTTTAATAATGAAAATCTTAAAGCCTGGTTAGGAAGATCAAACGTTGAAGCCAACTACATAAGTATACGACATCCATGTGCAAACTTAACTGAAAGATACATTCGTGAAATAGTCAAGTGTTTAAGAATATTAGTCCATGAACAACATGAACTATGGGAAGAAAATTTACCAAGAGTTGAATTTTACATGAATAATGTACCACATGAAGTGACAAAGAGATCACCTATCACCATCATGAAAGATATTCTACCAGAAAGACCATGGGTACCAGAAAATAATGAGGACTATGAAGCCATTATAAAAGAAACTCACGAAAGGATAAAGAGAAACGCTGAAAAATCAATAAATAAAAGAAAAAAGAAAATTAGAAAGCGGGTAACATTCAATAAAGGTGAATTAGTTATAATTAGAGCAGTGAGGGTGCATAGTCGTAAAAATAATATGTGTACTAAATTACAATTACCTTTCGAAGGTCCATATATAGTCCAAACGTGTAACGGCATCAACAGCTATGAACTCGTACATCCTATAATAGGGAAAATCCGAGGAATTTTCAACGTGGATCAATTATACAGATTCGTTCCTGAAGTTGGTGAAAATTCGACACCACAATCTGAAATGTAAATAATTATATATATAATAGTTTTAATAATAATAAGTTAAGTTAAATTAATTTTTGAAACAAAAAAACTGATAAGTAGCCAAAGAATTTAATTATGAAATAAATGATAATATTTAGAGGTAACAAGATTTATGCTAGGAATATATAATCGGAGACACAAGAAAACAATGTTGTGAATTTTATTATGTATTATTCTAGATTGTGAATAAATTCAAAATTAGAATAATCCAAAAAAATTCAGGGAATGTTATAATGGATATGAAGTTACGAGAAATCAAGAAAATCACTAACATAATATATTAAACTTAAAGCTATAAATTATACATCAAAATTTCTGACTACCCCTCGTATAGCGATAATTTTGATTATGTCAAAAAGAACCAGATTTAGTGAGACAGTTCTACCACATGTAAATTACGGACATTAGAAAAACAAATTTACAAAAAAAACTACAACACGAATTTTAAAATGACCTATTAATGAAACAAATATAAATCACCATCAAAATTCTATAATAAATCGTTTGAATAAACTCATTAATACAATTTTACAAATTGAATTTCTAAAAAGTTACTAAACTGTCAAAATTTTGATTGGACAAATCTATTTTCATGCGCCTAGATTCAAATATTTAAAATTGGGGGTTGTTGATAAAACAAAAGAGTCGCCGAACAACGAAAAATGGAGAGGCTGTAATAATTTTTTCTCCACAAATTTTATAAAAAAATTAAGAATTTTACAATCAAGGAAGAAAGAGAAACAGAAAAATTAAAGATCTATACCTGTGTGAGGTAGTTTGTAAGGTATCGAAAGCTTTAGTGTAATATAGTATGTGTACTTACCTGCCAATTGAACATTTAATCCCGTACCTAGAGAATCTATCCTAGAAAATGCCGACGAATGGTTTGTGAGACGCTTTGTATGAACTTCTGCATATTTTGCTGACGACTACTCTGTGCCCTGTGGTTTTATGTCTACATAAAGACATATCTATACTGCTGGAAGATATATGTGTTAACGACGGGACATTTCTAACATAAGGAAATATAAGGTATTTCATTACGAATAAATACTAATGAATTAATAACAAGTAGTAGCTTACACATGATTTGATGCATGAACACTGTCAGAATAAACCACAGACCACGAAATAAACACTGGTAAATTCGTTAACTATAAATAAAAAGTAATCGTGGCGCCACCTCCAAAACAGTAGGTGAAGCGCATACCTATTGAGGGTATATTTATTCTGTACAACATATTTTATATAATTCTTTCTTAATTTGTGTATAGGTGGCTTCATGAATGATTGGTATGAATGCGCCATTTTTAGTCCTTAAAATTTTTATTTGAACGTATTAATCATTTCTATTTCCACTTTAATAATATTAAATGTTTGTGATAATTACTCTGTTTCTTTTTCTGAGTGGTTTATACTAGGAAGCCTTTTGGAATCCACAATTTTAAAGCCCTGAGATCTAAATACTTACATAGCTGACATAAAACAACATCCAGTGGAGTCTTATGTTCCTACTCAAAATTGGTAAGATTTCACGATACGAGGGATAGAGGTAAGTGTCTAAACACAATGATGTTACATTTATAGCTGATTGAAGTTTACGATAAAGTAATGGTGTATGGTTTGAATATTATGTACTGATATAAAAAAAAAAATTAACACTATTCAAATTCATTTCATAATATATTTTACAATTATCTTTATAACATTCATAACAATATTGACACCCAACTCTGGGGCAAACATTATTGAAACTCCTGATACCTAATTTCAGTACAACAGACACATATTACACTAGTTTTCGATTGAGTTTGTTTGGATTTATGTCAACAAGTATGTCTAAAAGTGCTTGCCTGGAAGCAGAATTATTGACAAGGCACCAATCGAACTAACCTGAATTGGTTGAACTTAGATTTGGACGCATTACAGCTTCTTTACTTTAGGAAGTAAAACCTTTTCAGATAGTTTAAAAGAAAAGGTTATTGGGGCGAATCCACCGATTGAGACTGAAGCTATAAATAGGGGTAAACAATTAAGAGTCTGAAGTGATAAAAATTCTTCGCCATTTCTGATTATCATGTCATTGAAGTAAAATGTCCATATAAAGAGAAGAGTTTGATATATCGAGTGGCAAAGTGACCAGAAAGTTTTAATTTCACAGGCAACTACAAATGTTGCTTTCTAAAAAACATCAAGGACTTTTTTGTGTGGCATCTCCAAATTTTGAAGCCAATAAGGAAGTTCAGATATTAGATGTTGATTTTGATGAACATGAACTAAGTGATGTTACGGTCCAGGCAAATATTTTTTTTTTTGAAAAATGTTATAATTAATTAAAATAAAGCTTATTCTGATTTTTCCAAAGAAATGGTAGCCAAGTAGAAAAAACAAATTCAAAATAAATCGGTTAGGTTTTTCGTAATTTTGTAGATATTTTGTCCCAGGTCAAAAATGGTTACCTTCTACTATCGGAGAACCAGCGTGCCACACCCGATGGTAAAATAGTCAGAAGACATACAGATCAATTGAGAAATAGACATGCATCTGTTGTCCAGCTGGATATACCTAGTGAACCAGAAATAGAGCCCAACGAAGAGGCCAAATCGGAGGTCCTTAATCCAGGCGCCTCCATGATGCCTGAGGGTTCTTCTGTGAATTATATGAGGCGACACGCTCGTATTAGAAATCCTATAAAATAATTAGATGTCATTCCTTATGAATCTCTTAAAATAAAAGATGTTAGTGAGATACTTTGTATAAAAAGAGACAAAAAATACAATAATTTCAAATTTTACATAATAGAGTTTGTAGTGTTAAAAGAATAGAAAAAAAGTAGATGGGATTAGCCAGTTCTGGACCAAGGTCAGAGGCAATTGGTGTAATTAGTAATTACCCTAAGTACCCACCCCCCACCCTTCGAGCAAGTACCCCCCACCCTTCGAGCAAGTACCCCCCACCCTTCGAGCAATTAGCAAGTACCCCCCACCCTTCGCGCAATTAGCAAGTACCCCCCACCCTTCGCGCAATTAGCAAGTACCTCTGAATTACTCTGTACACCATGTTATTGCATAGTGTAATGAGTGTAATTGCATAGTGTAATGAGTATAGTAAGTACCTCTCAGTACACATAGTGATGTAAGGACCAACCAATTATTCTGTACTGAGCGTAATTACATAGCGTAATGAGCATAGTAAGTACCTCTCATTACACCGTATGCATACCTCTCAGACAGTATTTACTGTGTATATCACGTAGTGTAATAAGTCTAAGTACTTCTCTTGATTACTGTTGTAGCATAGGGGAAATAAGTCGGCGCCATGCACACCCTTGACTCTCAACCGCCATAGCTAAAGTGAATCACCAGCCTTCGGCAGACACGCGCGATGTAAATATTGTTGGAAGGGGTAGTATCCCACCCTTCGCGCAATTAGCAAGTGCCTCCCAATTATTCTGTAAATTATATACTTTAATGAACGTAATTGAGTGGTGTAATGAGCATAGTAAGTACATCTCATTACCTCCTAGTGATTACTATGTATTTAGAATTTACGTTACTCTATACCGAAGTAACAAGAATTGGAGCTGCTCCCATATATTATGAATAGGGGAGGGGAGCATAGTGGAGGTGGGGATTTATTGAGAGGTATATAATATCACATCTATACGAATGAGATCAGTCGCGAGCTATAAGTGCGTTGGAAGTTTCATTATCTAATATCGAAATAATCATAAAAATAGTAGATATGTATAAGTGTAATTGCGGTTTAACATTCACAAGAGCAGACAATTTACGACGACATCAAAATAAAAGTTGTAATCTGATATCTAACCGCAATGGTGAATCATCCAGCGGTACGAAAAGAACCGCCAATTCAAGCCCGGACGTTTTACCGGTAAAACAAGCTCGTGTAATGCGAGTTTCACATCGTACCGTAGACCCACAAGTTCATAAAAGTAGATGTGAATCATGTAATGTAGACATCGCAACCAATCAGATGACATCACATATGAGGAGTCTTAGTCATAAAGAAAAGGCATGCACAATTCATGTCGATGGTATATATTTAATTAAGAGTGCATTTAAGTGCAGAATCGCAAGTTATAGAGTCAAAAGTGATGAAAAACATATAGACTATATAACATTTTTTGAGGCGATAAAAGTGAGGGTATTGGAATTGTTGAAAGTTGTTCTGAGGGCCCATAATGCCATTAAAGTTAATGTAGAGGTCTTCGCTACATATGTATTGCAGAGCCAAGATAATTCTGAAATCAAATCTTTCAATAGCATAAATCGAATACTAGATTTGCCGACGGATTTGGATGTGGTATATGCAAACTTTAAGGACGCCTTGGTATCTCAAACCGTAGACTTCCAACATAAAGATTCAGGTATAGTAGTTATATAATACATAATATATCGGTAACTAATAAATTATTCATTGTTTCAGGCTGGTCATTATAGGAAGTACTATTTCTAGAAGTTAATATAAATAAGTACTCTCCGTTAGGAGGCTGCTCATACATAAAGCTGCCTAAGTTTATTGAAACCAAGAAGGGTGTAGTGAATGTACAGAATAATGATGCGTCACATCAGCTCTATATCCAGCCAGAGATCATGTTAGCCTAATGTCATCGTATCCACACTTCGAGACCGTGCTGAATGTTGATGGTATTGAATTTCCCATGAAGCTTAAAGACATTTCAAAATTTGAAGACCTCAGTGATATAAGTGTTAATGTTTATGGCTTGGAGCATAGGTATGAAAATGGTAAGGCTAAATTTGAAATAGTAGGCCCATTACGATATTCCCGTAGAAGGTTAGGGCATCATATAAATTTACTGCTAATAACAGAAGATTCCGGTAATAGTCACTATTGTTGGATTAAAAGTATTTCCAGATTAGTTTCGAGTCAAATAACTAAAAATGGTCATAAAAATTTTTTTTGTGACGGGTGTTTACTTTATTTTCCATCTGAAAGCGTCCTATTACGTCATCAATTGTGCGATTGTAATCATATATATACCAGTACACCATCAGTGGAGCTTAAAAAAGACAAACGCGGTAATTATGTCCCCGAAAATATACTGAAGTTTCAAAATTATGATAAGCAACTAAGAGTCCCATTTGTAATTTATGCCGATTTTGAATCGATCCTAAAACCTATAGATCATTGCGAACCAGATCCGGAAAAAAAATTCACCATCCCTACGTACCAACATGAGCCATATTCTTTTGCATATCTGATTAAATGTTCATTTGATGATTCATTGACGAAATTTGTAACTTTTACCGGCGATAATGCCGCGAGCGATTTCGTAAAACGCTTAGAGGAAGATGTATTAACTATTTATAATACTCATTTAAAAGACATTGTTCCAATGCAGCGACTGTCTAAAGATGAAATAGATGATTTTAACACATCGACTATATGCTCTATTTGCGATGAGGCCTTTCAAGAAGGCGAAGTTAAAGTAAGAGATCATTGCCATCTTACCGGTAAGAAAACACCCGGCGCCGCGCATAGCAATTGTAATTTAAATTATAAAATCCCGCAATTTGTCCCAATATTTTTCCATAATTTGAGTGGGTATGACAGCCATTTATTTATTAAAGAATTGTATGGGGAAGGTGAGAGAGCCGAAGTTATTGCCCAAAATAAAGAAAAATATATTTCGTTCACAAAACCATTGTACACCCATAGCTATGTAGATAGAGACGGTATTTTGAGAAAAAATTACATAAAACTCAGATTTTTGGATAGTTACAGATTTTTAGCGGATTCCTTGGTTGGGCTGTCGGAAAACTTGCCATCAGAATTTTTTGTTGAAACAAGGAAATGTTTTGCAGAAAAAGAAAAATTCGATTTGATGAGACAGAAAGGGGTGTTTCCATATAATTTCATGGATAATATATTGAAATTAGATCACCCAAATTTACCCTCAAAAGATGAGTTTTATGATAAGTTAAATGATTGTCACATATCCGACGAGGATTACGCGAGGGCTCAGAAAGTTTGGGATGTATTTAATTGCCAAACCTTGGGATCGTATTCTGATTTATATTTAAAATCAGATGTTCTAATGTTATGCGATATATTTGAAAATTTTAGAGATGTATCGCTTAAAGCATATAAACTAGATCCAGCGCAATATTATACATCTCCAGGTCTGTCATGGGATGCGATGTTGCGCTACACCAAGGTGGAGTTAGAATTGCTGACAGATATTGATATGATTAATTTCTTCAAAAATAGTATACGTGGCGGTATCAGTCAATGTGTGGAAAGAAAACATATTGCCAATAATCAGTATTTATCGGAATATAATCCCTTCGAGCCAAAGTCCTCTATACACTATATTGATGCCACAAATCTCTATGGGTATAGTATGAGTCAGCCACTACCCACAGGAGAATTTGCATGGTTATCGACCGAGGAAATTAATCAACTCGATGTAATGTCAGTTGATGATCTCGGGGATTATGGCTATGTATTAGAAGTTGATGTAACATATCCACAACACCTTCATGATAAACACGCCGATTTACCATTTTTAGTGGAGAATATAATTCCACCTAATTCCAAAACAGAAATCCCCAAACTGGTGCCGAATTTAAACCACAAAGACAAATACATACTACACTATAGAAACTTCAAGCAGGCCATAAATAATGGACTAATTGTAACTGAAATTCATCGCGCCCTCAAGTTTAAGCAGTCACGTTGGCTGAAAAAATACATAGATCTCAATACTAATATGAGAAACAATGCCAAGCACACATCTGAGAGAAATCACTTTAAGCGCATGGTCAATAGTGTGTACGGGAAAACTATGGAAAACGTGGATGACAGACGAGATATTTACCTTAAAACCCACTGGGTTAGTAAGAGAAATTCCCCAGGCGCAAACAATTTAATTGCTCGACCGAATTTTAAGTCTTGTTCTATATTTTCAGAACACTTTGTGGCTATACATATGGGTAGAACCAAAATATGCTATAACAAACCATTGTACATCGGTTTCACAGTGTTGGAATTGTCAAAAGTAAGGATGTACGATTTTTATTATGGAATATTAAAACAGCAATTAGGTGATCAAATTTCATTACTTTACACAGATACCGATAGTTTTGTACTTAAAGTTGATACAATTAATTTTTATGAATTTATGGGGAGAAATATAGAACATTTCGACACATCTAATTATAAAACGGATAATAAATTTAACCTACCAGTAAGTAAACCAATATTGGGGAATTTCAAAGATGAGTATCCAAATCAGGCCATCAGCACATTTTTAGGGACAGGCGCCAAGGCCTACTATATTAGATCAGACGAAAAAGAGACCAAAGCCGCTAAGGGAGTAAAAAAATGCGTAATACAAAGCAGCTTAAACATGTCGGATTATCAAAAGATTGTAGAAGGCGGGGGTAAGATATTTAGAAAAATGAGTACATTCAGGAGTAAGTTACATGATATATATACTGAAATGAAAAACAAAGTCGCATTATCTTACAACGATGACAAAAGGTTTATAATACCAAACACCGTGAAAACTCTACCGTGGGGACACAGAGATATTCAGGAATATCGTAATGGACCTCGAAAAACTTTAGCCGAATTCAAATATAATGTAGCCAATATTGTAAATAATGTTAGTGATGAAAATAGATTAGAGTTACTGTTAAGACTATTATTAGATGAAATGTAAATAGAAAATTAATGTATATGAAATATATATGTAATAAATTATTGTGACTTTTTTTACCAATATCAAACTATCTCTCCCCTCCACTCCCTACTCATTCCAACGGCTATAAATAGCGGATGCCCGCAGTTAGAAATTCATTCCACTCCAGCCAGTCCGCTCAGAAAATCAGCAAAAATGTCCATCAACATATCAACCATAATTACCAGGGAGCAAGCTGATAAGGAGCTTGCGTGGTTGAATTCAAATTGGGGGAAGTTCCAACCAGAGGCGCAACAAATCAGTCAAGTGATGATAAACGGGGCATCTGATGAGAAGAAGAAAGAAAAAAAATGGTATTTGAAGAGATGTAAATTTTAATAAATATATGTATGTGCAAATTTACTTTGAATAAATATTTATACCAATCCATGTATATCATTTCTCATTTTTCATTTTTTAAAAGAAAAAAATTCTTCAAATAAAAGTTGTTTGTAATGTAATTCTCTATAATTTTTTTTCTATACATAATTCCTATAAAATCGACCGTAATCGAGAAATTTGACAAAAAGTGTAAAATTTAAATTTTCAAAAAGTCTATACGTGAAAAAAAATTACCCCCACTGTCCATAAAAAAACATCTGTGTCAGCTTTATTTGAAATGCGATAGGGATCATATTATATGTATGTACAGAGAATCAAAAAAGGAATAAAAAAATGTAGTTACCCCCACCCCCTCCCTAAAACAGCCGCCAACAATTGCATATCTCCGTAACGGTAAGAGATAGATTTTTTCTTTAAGAGGGGTAGGGGGGGTGATGGGGGGGCATGGGGTGGGTACAAGAGGACAAACTATTTTATTTAGAGGTATGCACAGCCTTCTTAATAAATGATATATAGTACTTTATGAAATACCTCGTATTAAGATTGAATATTATTTAAAATATATTATGCGGTATTCCAAAAATGTATGAGCATCATATTACAGTCGCAAGATGTTACCCTATGAAATGCCGAGTATTGCAATTTAATAATATATACTAATATGCCGTATACCCGAAATTTGTGCATTGTGTAGGTAAAAATATGATCATTGGTTCGATGCGCAATGGTTGTTATTTACAATATGAGGCTGTGAGAGTCTCCCCTCCACTCCCACCCTAACACTCTTCCCGATTTTACTATATATACGAGCAATCAGCGCTAAGAAATTTAGTTTATTTCAGCTAGCTGAGTGAACTACTAAACTTTTTCAGTTATTTTCAGTTATTTTCAGTTTTTATCATCATGAATTCCAATGATTCGACAACCAATGCCATCAACAGCATCCTTATGGAACCCGAAAATAGACTGCATGATTGTATGACAGATGACGACTTTGATCTGGAGATGCTGCTAATGTCAATCGGACCCGTGTCACCTGTGTCGCGAGTAAGTGACATCCCGCTACCAGCCCCGGTACCAGCCCCCATTCCAGCCCCGATGTCAGCCCCGGTACCAACCGCATTACCGACCTATGTAATTGACGATAGCGGGGATGAGTTTGAAGACTCGCCAAAGATTATCGTCCATACGAATATTCGTGTCCCTAGACTGCCGGCAGCGACAAAAAGATTGTCTAAAGGTACAACCAATGATGGGTCGAAGCCCGCGGGACCATCAGTGGTTGCACCTAAAACCAAGAAGCCGAGAGCCCCAAGGAAGCCGAGAGCCCCAAAGAAGCCGAGGGTCGCACCAGCACCAACATTGTTGCTGGTACCCTCGACAAGCGTGGTGGCTTCAATCAGCCGAGCCGAGCCGAGCATACCATCATCGCAGGATGAACTTAGTATGCGGCTCAATAAAGCAATGCTCGCCGTGATGAATCACCAGACGCGGTTAACGGCAGATAGGGAGCAGTTGGAAATAACCCGATCTACCTACAAAGAATTGAAGATGGAGGTGGATGAGGAAGAAAAGGCCATGGAGGTAGCCTCAGCGCCAATTCAGTATAGGCTGGACGAATTGGATGAGGAAAATAGTCGCATCCAACTACACATCGCCGACTTGCAGCGGCAGTTGGAAGAGGTCGTACATCGCCAACATGTTGTGCGCCAGAGCCAGGTGGATGCGGGTATTGAAATGTCAAGGGTCAAAGAGGCCCATCCGGGACATGAAGAGCGGAAGAGGGCTTGCGAGGCGATGAGGGTGAAATGCGATGAAGTGAGCGAACGGGCGCAGGCGACAAAGGATAGCATTTCAAAGTGGTTAGATCACATCAATTCGGATCCGGGCGGCAGTTGATGAAATTAAAAAAATGCAATGTGCCATACTAATACCTAAGCGATGGTGGCGTGGAAATTTAGTAAAGGGTTCTTTTCAGAACCGCTTAAATATTTTTAAATGGAAGATTAGATATTGCATCACTTGCAATAATATAATTTTAAGATATAACAGTTTTTTGTTGGGAGTCTCCCAATCTCCCACAATCTTTCAGATCACTATAAATACTCACCGCACACATACACATATAGTTCTTAAATAGATATTCAACCTACATTCTACTTGAAGACCTCGCGCTACTATGCATACTTTAAGCGATGATTGTTCTATGAGTAAGCGCCTCACTTGCAAGATTTGTACCGATAAGGAAGTGCAAATGGTTTTTATACCATGTGGGCATGCCGTATCTTGCAATAGCTGTAGTCGATCTGTAGTTATTTGTATTATATGCAGAGCGCCGATTAATGCTAGAGTAAAATTTTTTCTGACATCCAGCTTTCCGGAACTAGAAGCACCCTACTGAGCGTGATGTTATGCAGGGGAGGTGGTAAATTCGAGGGTTGGGAGAGTGGAGGTGGGAATACATAACCATATATAAGGAGGTCCCGACCACTTACCAGCATCAGTCACTTCGCTGTAGCTGACCATTAAGAATATTAGAAAGCCGAAAAAATAATAAATAGCAAAGATGGATGGACAAATTGTTGTTGTTGACGTTGATGCGGTTGAGGAGATCGAGCGTCAGCTCTCCTTGTTGGCGCGTTTTGATGCCAACAAGCCAGGCATTGGCGAATTTTGGGACGCCATAGAACGTGATGTAAGTTTTTAACTATTACCTTATGTTTATAAAATATCTAATTATTATGCTTATAAAATATCTAATCAATATACTTCTTTACAGGCTGCTGATGCCGCTGCTGCCGCTGCCGACGGTGATGGAGAAGGCGTGGCTGTTCTAGCGCAACTTGCCGACGAGGATTTGGGTGCTGTTGGTCCGGCACCACTCGTCGAAGAGGGTGAAGACGCCGTTGGTCCAGCCCCACCCGCCGATGAACCTGCCAGCGACGACGATGATGAGGGCATTGAGGCTGATTGCCCTGGATCACCGACTTCAATAAGAAGGGAGCTGGCTGTATTTCAGGCCAGAGGCGGTAACCACTTCTGCGTTACATCCAGCTCCGTTATTGTGAAGTTGGTTATTCCCGGCATGGAACGGAGCAAACGTCTGTGCAACCCCTGCTTTCTTTATTACGAGCAGATGGAGGTCGAAAGAAATCCAAATGCCAGGTACATACACGAGCATCAGCATTTTGTTGTAGAAGGGGGGATTTGGAGGATCCGCAAACATGTGATGTATGCGCCCGATATATTTCCCACTTCTGCGACACAAATGTTTGCCCTGTATGCATCGGCGCTTGAAATAAAGGAGTCAGGGGTTGCAATACGGCGGCTTTGTTATGCATCCAATGACCCTCTATATATTAGTTTTAGATTTAATTTGTATAATTGTTTATTATTTAAGCTTTCTGTATATATTTAAGTGTAAGTTATTTTATTATTGTATATGTAGTAGTTAATAGGGAAATAAAACTTGTTTTTTTTTTAAATCTTTATTTCATTTAATATCCATACTAAACAATATCATTTATTTTAATCCAAGAGTTTTCTTGCTGTGGGAATCCCAACCACTTCACCAAGGCTTTGTCCCCTTTCGTCCGAATGACCTTTTCCACTAAATACACATCTTTCCACTTTGTTTTTAATAATTCCAACTCATAAAATGAGCCTTTAATCGATTGACCATTCATATCTTCTAGAATGTATGTTACGGGGTATGTGCTATTTATTTTTCTTATTTTGAATAATTCAGTTGTATAGTTAGCAGTATACCCTTTTTCAAATATGCTTTTATATTTACTTATTCTTACGACATCGCCGACACGATATTTCGGTTTTTTACGCCTTACTTCATTTTTGTTTTGCCTATATTGGTTGAGTTTAGTTGTCGGCAGGACATATTGGCTTCATACCTATGATTGAATGCGTGGTGTTATTATACTTATTAATGACACCGTTTATAATATCTATCCAATTGTATTTCCCTCTCATAGCCATTTTTTTATATAATAGGGATTTTATCGTACGAATCACACGTTCTGCCATTGACGCTTTCATTGTACTATAAGTCGAATAGTGATTTATATCATGTTTTCATTACTTTCCCAAATTCCTTGTTATAATATTCTGTCTCTTGATCCGTTTGTAGATTTTTAGGATGGTGTGCGCAATTTTGGAGTATATCTAAAAAGGCATTTCTAACATGTAAGCCTGTTTTATTTTTTAATGGTCTCGCCCACACATATTTCGTATAACAGTCGATGACAATTAGAATATATCTGTAACCATCGTTTTCATCTTTATAACTTTGCATATCAGCCAAATCACTCTGCCATAAGTCGGCATATCCTTTTACAATAGTCCTTCTTCTGGGAAAATTTCGACGGGCGGATCGGTGGATTTCTTCAATTATTTGGTGCTTAGACATTCTTTCCAATTAAAATACAATTTTTTATTTAAACTTTTTGATCCTTTCTTCCAGTCCTACTATAATTTTCGATAAAACTGCCGTATTTTGTCCAATACTTCCTTTGACGCTTTCAAGGTCTCGAAGAATTTCCGTATTACACTTAAATGAATTTATCGGTAAGATCAGTTAAACGGTTCTCTAATATTATAGTAAAATTTTTTATGCCTTTTATTTCACTTTCCAAAATATCAACTTTAGTAATAATTTTTAAAATATTACTTTTTGTAGTGGTAAGTATGTCCTCAAAAAATTCTCTATTGTGCTTCACTATTTGTAACATCGATTGGTATTTAACATTAACATCACCAATACTATTGCTTGACACAGTTCGATGTTCAAATACTAATTTCTTAAGTTCACTCTGCTGATTTTCGAAATAAATAGTAGCTTCGCGTAATACGTTTTTAATGGATTCCGTTAAAGCTTTTAAAACGAGATCTTTTGCTTGCATAGTAACATCGTCAACATATCCAACTGTTACAGCGTCAGTCGATTGTTCTGGCTCTCCGAGGTTCACCAACCGTTTGCTTTGCATATCATAATTACCGTCACCTGTTAATTTGAATCCAAGACCCCTTTTTTCTCGAATAATTACGCGTTGATTTTTCTTTTTTCTTCCGAATTTATCTACAATGTTCCTTGAAGACATTCCGTTTACGACTGACCTCTACAGCGCATGTATTTAATATATTATTCGCTCTTCTATTAATTCTTCAATTATAGATAACATTTCATTATCGTGCCCAGTATGGCCGGCTTGCTTTGAACTCCATAATAAAAGCAATCTAGCCACCAATTCTCTCGGCTTGTTCCAATAAACGTATGTGGGTTTAGAGGTCATTATTTTTTTGTATTTAGGTATTTTTGAAAACCCTCCACCCTTTATCTTTACCGGAGAGAACAATGGTCTAATAATTTTTCTCAATTTATTTACATTTTTGTTACTAAGCCCTTTGGACTCGTCATACTCCTTAAAGGCCGCTCCGGTAAGTTGTAATATTTCCTTATATGTATCCTTAGTCGCATTACTTACTTTCTTAGGGCTTCGATAAAATAGTAGCTCATACAATTCCGGATTGCCGTGGTAGTCAGCAACTCTTCTATCCCCATCCCAAAACGAGATTTTGCCATCAGAAAATTTTACTTCTAAATTCCCAACCATTGTTTTCATGTCTTTGTCCATATATACGCCGTACCGAGTATCATAGCGTTTATTACCTCGCGATATTTCTTCTAAATGCTTATTAATATATTTTTTATCATCATCATCATCATCATCACCATCACCGCGGTCGGATATTGCACTTTCAAAACTTTCTCCATATTTTGTCGAGTCCGGTGATATTGACGCGAGTTCCCTTTTCATGCCAGATCTTTCTTCTTTAGTGTTAGCGGGGTTTTCTTCTTTAGCGTTAGAGGGGTTAGAGGTTGCGGCTTTTGAAATTGTTTTCAACGGTTTCGTCAGCGGTTCATACATTTTTTCTAGAGCTTGCAGAGTTTCAACGCGCCCACTTTTTAAGGCATTAAATTTCTGTCTAACCGAATCGGAGGCAGCGGCCAGCTCCGATTTGGTGTCGAAATGTTTTTTATTGCTATACATTTTAATCGCTGAAACCACCTGCCGCCTTGGACGCTACTTGAAAAATAACGCGTATTGCATTGTTTATGGGTATATGAAGCTATCGAATCCTTTCTTATATCTACCGGCGCTTATATCTTTATCTTTATCGATCACTAGAAATCCATGCTTTTCACCCCAACATTCCACACATATTTCTTGAAATTTTCTAAAAGACACGTCTGGAGCTACATGGTCTGAATATATGTGACGTAGGTTTAGGTCATCTTGTCTAAACATAATTATTAGATTTGCGTTGTCTCTAATCAACTGTTTCGGAATCTTCGAATACGTTTGAGCCAAATAAAAGCAATCTATATTTCTGTGTCGCCCCATACTAAAATATGATCTAATAACATCTTGTTTTTCACAAATCACATCATCAAATATAAATATGGAATTTGGTTTGGCGTCTACTGGTTGAATTATATCTTCATTATTGTTGAACGTAAAATAACCCAACCCTTTTATCGGAGTCAAAACTTCATGCAAGTACTCATACTTCTTCTGGTATAATGATTTTGAATAAATATATACATTTTCAAATCGTAGCCCATTTGGTTGAATGAGTAGTGATAACATAACATTTGTTTTACCGCAATTTGATGGTCCTATTAGAAGGCCGCGTATTGTATCGGGCAACAATGGGCCGTGTCTAGGAATCTTATTTTCACTAAGCCCATCACCAACTTTTTCATCTAAATTCTCCACACAGATACTATTTTGTGCTTTGACTATGCGCATCGTTTGACTGTCTTTGGCTATATAAACCATCGCTCATGTAACATTCATTTAAATGCCTAGCGTCAAACGAGTGCGATCTATCACTAAACGTTATTCAAAAAGAAAGTGTGGAAAAGGGTTTGTTAATTCCCTAATAAATAAATTACCATTTGAACTGCACATACCGAAGTACCAATATTGTGGGCCAGGTACGCGCTTACAAAAACGTTTAGCGCGTAACGACCCCGGAATAAATGAATTAGATAAAGCCTGTAAATTACATGATATCGCTTATTCTAAAAGTGCAAACGATTTGAAAGCTAGACATATTGCTGATAAGGACCTTCAAGAATTAGCTTGGACTCGGTTTAAAGCTAGCGACGCGTCAGTTGGTGAAAAAGCAGCTGCCTGGACTATCACAAATATTATGAAAACAAAGCGAAGTTTTGGTATGGGCCATAAATTACGGTCTAGAAAGCGGCGTCGCGGAACAAAAAGCAAAAAACGAATTGCTTTCGGTAGAGGAATTGTCAGTAAGATTAAAGGGGTATTAAAGACATATGGCGGACAGAAAATGGGGGAAAAAAACACTCAAGAAGATGGCTGCAGCATCTCTCATGGCTGCCCGAAAATATGTTAAAGCAGCTGGGGGAAAGAAAAAAATTATTATTCCCCGTATTATACCGATACCAAAAACAGGTGGATTTTTACCATTAATACCTATTTTTGCTGGATTATCTGCATTGGGGAGCTTGGCAGGAGCGGCATCCGGAATCGTCAAAGCAGTGAACACCGCTAAAACAAATAGTCAACAATTAACAGAAGCTAATCGACACAATAGAACCATGGAAGCCATCTCTCTAGGAAAAAACGGTAAAGGATTATACTTAAAGCCCTATCGAAAGGGGTTGGGCCTTTACATGAAACCATATCGGCCAAAAAACTCGTAAGTTCACTACCTCGAAGACCTCTCAGTAATTTAGACATACAATCTTTTGCCAAAAGATTCAAGATTCCCTACTTTCGAGGTGTGTATATGAGAGATAATTTACCAAACTGCGGGCCACTAAGAAACGAATCAGCCATTGTCAATTTGGATAGTAGTAGCGGGCCAGGAACACATTGGGTCGCTTACAAGAAAAGAGATGCGTCCTCAATATATTTCGATAGTTATGGCGATTTACCCCCACCTTCAGATTTAATTAGTTATCTGTATAAAGGGCGTTGGCCGGTATCTGAAGTTCACTATAATTATAAACGCTACCAGAAGTTTGATACTGTCCTATGTGGACATTTGTGTTTGCAATTTCTTCTCTCTGAAGAATGAATACCCACGATGAAGAACAACCTAAGGATTTTTCTAAAAATGAATCTATTGACGTAAATGATGGTCCGACGGTATTTTTGAAACGCGGGTCAATTGACGTAAGCGATGATCCAACACCAAAACACGTAATTTGTTGTTTTTGTAAAATTCGAAAACTGAAAATTGCCACTAAAAAGCGAGTTTATAATTTATGTATTCGAAAATAGATTTCAAAGTCAGTGTGACATACTTCTTAGCCATGTCAAGAACATTTAATTTGTCGTCCATAGCGTCAAGCATTCTCAGCAATGATTTTTTTCCGCCCATCGAATTGGATGTTAATAAACAGTATGGTCTTGGATTAATAGCATTTTATGCCTACCATTCTATCAAAAATATCACCTCAAAAAATAATATCATCTGTTTAGAGGTGGTAGACCCAGAAAAGTTTTGGGCAGATGTGGTGCAGCGAGAGAAGAGTTGGGCCGAGGAAGGCAGTGTACCGAAAAAAATTAATGTACGTGTGGCACCCGGCGCTTATGAGATTGACGAAATTAATAAGTTCGTCCAAAAAACTATATATGACTATCTATATCCGGATACCAAAACTATTATAAATCAGGGAGAACTTGATGATATGTTTAAATTGTCGGCGAACAACAACACTCTAAAATGTGAAATTTCATCTAAATTCATAATCAACTTTGATTGTGACAACAGTATAGCTAGCCTCTTAGGATTCAGTAATTCGAAGTGGCCTCAAGCTTATGTCTCTACAAGGCCGATCAATATTATGAACCTCCATCTTGTTCAATTGGATTGTAATATTATTTCTGGTTCCTATATAAATGGGAAAGAAGCCCACACCCTTTTTTCATTTGACATAGACGTTGAGCCAGGATACAAACTGACGAAGGAACCTCATAACATTATTTATCTACCAGTCATACCTGCCGGTCGGCAATACCTAGACAACATTACTATCCGAGTTGTAGATGATAACGGTGAGTTGATTGACTTTGGGGAGGAAACTATCAATATCACACTCGAGTTAAAGGAGATAAACTAATATGGGATTCTGCTTCAAACCACGACATTCAACTAGCACCCATTTAAATAATTATATAAATAGAATCGAAGGGAAAAACATGAACATTCGTCGAGTAACTGTAAAGCGAAGAAGACTTCTGTTGTCTAATAAAGATTATAAATTTCTTCAATCTATTGGATTCCATATAAGATATTAAATAATGGCTGTTTATGTAAGAAATGAGATGTTGGACGTATTTGAAAAGCCGATCGTCGATAACTCAATCAAAAGATGCGATGGATATATCCACCCACCTACGGGATCGCCAAATTACAAACATTCTGATACAATCACCTTTACGATCAATAATATGGACCTGAATCTCTTAATTTGCGATAGTTACATCAATATAGTCGGAACATTTAAGCCAAAGGAGGCTAATAAAAAGTGCTATTTGGCCAACAATGCTCTTCCTGGCCTATTTGAAGAAATTAGATATGAAATGGGTGGACAAAAGATTGCTGAATGTCGAAAACCCATTATAACGACAGCAATAAAAAATATGGTGTCATATGGTGAAAAACATGCGAAATTATTAGAAACATCCGGTTGGGGCCTCAGCGAAGAGAATCAAGTTTTGGTTGATTCAACGAGTAATACATTTACAGGTAGAATCTTATTAAAACATCTATTTGGTTTTGCTGAATCTTACAAAAAAGGGATAATAGGTGTTAAGCATGAGATGACTGTAATAATTGCTCGAGAATTCGAAAATTGCTATATAGGAGAAGTCGATGCAGACATAACTATCACTAAAATGGATTGGATAGTCAAACATATTACTCCCGAAAATGATGCAGATGTTCTCATGTATAAAAAAATTAATGACAAACATTTGCAATCCATTAAAATACCGCACCATAAATGGGATCTTTATGAATTACCTACTCTAAGACAAACTTCTAACGACATATGGGCGATTAAAACCACTACATCCATGGAACGACCTAGATATGTAATTATTGGATTTCAAAATACTTCTTTTACTGAAAACAGGAAAGAAGATGTGACGGCGTTTACGGCTGCTGATATAAGCAATATCAGATTATATCTAAATTCTGAAGTTTACCCATTAGAGCGTTGGAATTTGGATGTTGGGAAAAAGTTGTATACTCCCGCTTATTATGCTTATGAAGATTTTCAGCGAAGTTACTACAAAAAGGAAAATCCCCAACCGATGTTAGGCCTGAATGGCTTTAGAGCGAACCCCCTATTCGTAATTGATTGCAGTATGTATCCAAAACCAATCAAATCTTCAACTGTGGATGTTAAGGTTGAATTCGAAACACGTAAAATGCAGTTTCCCGCCAACACTAAAGCGTATGCACTTATTATTCATGAAGCTCTTATAAGTTATAATGCACTAGATGGCACTGTACACACCGAATATATGCCCTTGTAATTCATATACTCTAATTTACTGTATCCAAACTTATGCCTGTGTTCACTTTTAACAAAAATAAAAAGATGTAACTTTTTTAAATAAAAAACACTTAAACTATGTATATTGTTTTATTTATATTTTAATTGCACATATAGAGGCTGTTTCTTAATGGCATACTTATGCTTAAGTAGGTGATTGTTGGACCCATTTTAAGAAAAAAATTCATATGAATGTATGTCCTAAACATCCTAACTTTTGATATACAGGACGTTAAAATTTTAAGTGTTACACAGCTGCTTTCTTTTAAAATTAAAATTATTTTTGGAATCCCCATTCGATTTAGAACAAATTTGATTTCCTAACTTTTTCGTACGACTCACTTTTTCCTTAAAAATATCTAGTCTGAGTCCAGTACGGGCGCCACTGTTGAAAATCATGAAATGTTTGTTAGGTCAACAAAAATACTCTTTAATGCATAAACGCCATACACCAAATTTCATAAAAATATTTAAAGTGTTATGAAAATGACAATAATGACAAATAATTGGTATTTTTCTTAAAAAAAGTTAATATGTTTAGGATATACATTTATATAAAGTTTTTTTTAAATGGTCTAAAAATCACACCTTTAAATATTAGCCGGTTATTAAGAAACACCCTGTAATCAAATGCAGCATACGGTAATTTATTTAGGAAATATAATTTATTTTATATTAACTGTATACGGAATCGAATAAAAGAACCCAATTTACGCGCTACGAGATAAAGATCAAATGCGGCAGGTAGATAGATAATGGCATTGTTGAAAATCGCATTCTTTCCACCGGCCAGCCTGCCGTAGTCAAATGGGTTATATAAGAGACCTGAATCTATATCGTTAGGCGCCCGGTGTCCTAACGTGTTTAGCGTACGATTTTCGTATATAATCGCGGTGGGACATCGATGTCATGCAATGAGTGTATCTCTCATTGCAGCGTCTTTCTTTTTTATTTTTAAAAATTGATTTTGCTATTTTTATAAAATATATAGTTATAAAATATTAACACAATCACTGTTTTAATATTAAATAATAAAATATACAGGCTTATCAACTTTGCCATTTGAGACCTCGGTGAGCGACTCGAGTTCGAATCCCGGCGGGGCCACATTTTTTTTTTTGTTTTTTTTATTTTTTTTTTGTTTAGAAAATATGAAAATTTAATAAATACGTTTATTGTTGATTATTTTTTAAAAAATACATTCTGATTAATATAATAATAAGCCGGTTTTACATTTTTTGATGAAATTATTTTGTGCTCGTAGGAAAAATATTGTACATCACTTGTGTGCAATATACTATTTATTGATATATCTGCTTTCGAGGATACACAAGTAGAATAAGTCGTAGAATTATTTACTGTATACATAATAACATGTAACAACCTTTTTTAAATTAAAAAACATTCAAACACGTAATACATAATTAATAGCCGAATTTTGCGATTTTAGAAGTAATAAGAGATTAGCATCTAACTCTTAATCCCAAACAAAGATATTTTTTAATATTTGGCTAATGTCTAGCATTCTTAACTACCGCCCGGCGCACATTCGATTCTTGATTGATAAATTTTTATTATTTCACGATGTTTTCTAAAAATTAATTAAAATTTTGCTATTTTAGAATTTCTTATGAAGATTTAAAATATATATATATATATATATATATATATATATATATATCTAGCAATGAGTGAAAATTAATAAAAATAGTGTTTTATTGACATATCTGCTTTCGATGATACACAAGTCTAATAAGTTGTAGAATTATTTACTGTATGTATAACGTGTAACAACCTTTTTTTTAAATAAAAAAACATTAAAACTATGTGTATTGTTTTATTTAAATTTCAATTACACATATAGATATGTTATAAAAGTAATCTTTAATCGATTTCATCGTCTGACTGCGGCTCTCTATCCAAGCCATGTTTACTCCTAATTTGCGGGGTGATGTATGGTAAGGCCTCGTTCAAGAAACGCTTCAAACTTAGGGTAACCATCTTCTCACAGAATGTATCCAAGTCCAGCTCACATGCATTATATTCACAGCAAAGACTGCTACCTTTACTGTATTTCTCATACCATTCATTCTGTAATGCTACGGCTTCCGGGAACGGCCATATGTCAGCATCATAGTTGATGGAGTGTAAAGCATCCATCGCTAGTGCATCCAGTTCCCTCCCAAGTCTGCTTATCGATGATTCTAAGTCGATAGCTTTAGGCCAGTGCTCTTCGGAATACATCATCCACATATCGAAATAATCTGAAACAATATATGATGATATTAAGGGAACAAAAAATGGGTCAAGTTATACTTACAATAAAATTATAGAAATTCCTAATAAAATAATGCGTATACTATATGTAATTAAAAGGAAAAAAATATTTACAATGACTCTACTACGGATGAATGAATTGATTGCTGGCTAACTAAATCGAACCTTATATGAGATCTAGTAGTTGGGCCATAACACGGTATTTCCCCTAAATAGACTAATGCATATTGGCCCGCAGTAGCATTAATAGTAGCAATGATTTCAGGTGACATTATTTCAAAAATGCGTCTTGGCAGCCAACACTGGAAAAGCTCAAGTGTAAGTCGATCAATTAAATGAATGAGTAAACATTTACCATACCTAGTATCTTTGACAAATATCGCCTTAATAATATAAAGTTGGCCTACAACTAATGACTTTAGTTCCCGCTGATCCAATATTGTGGACCATTCGCCAACTAACTTATTTAGTGTATCTATCTGAGATTGAGCCATGGTAGAATACAAACAAATATTTTTTTACCTTTTTAACACACACACAATACTACAATCGGTAATTATTTAGGATTCCTTAACGCTCTTAAAGTTCACGATTTTAAATTGATTTCAAACTGATTTCATTTGGAAATGAGCGCTACTATATATCTTGTCTAAAAATCCCCACCTCTACTATGATCCCCTACCCTATTCATAATATACAAGTCCGAGAGGCACTTGCTAATTGCGCGAAGGGTGGGATACTACCCCTTCCAACAATATTTACATCGCGCGTGTCTGCCGAAGACCGGTGATTCACTTTAGCTATGGCGGTTGAGAGTCAAGGGTGTGCATGGCGCCGACTTATTTCCCCAAAAACAGTAATCAAGAGAAGTACTTAGACTTATTACACTACGTGATATACACAGTAAATACTGTCTGAGAGGTATGCATATGGTGTAATGAGAGGTACTTACTATGCTCATTACGCTATGCAATTACACTCAGTACAGAATAATTGGTTGGTCCTTACATCACTATGTGTAATGAGAGGTACTTACTATACTCATTACACTATGCAATTACACTCATTACACTATGCAATTACATGGCGTACAGAGTAATTCGGAGGTACTTGCTAATTGCGCGAAGGGTGGGGGGTACTTGCTAATTGCTCGAAGGGTGGGGGGTACTTGCTCGAAGGGTGGGGGGGTACTTGCTCGAAGGGTGGGGGGTGGGTACTTAGGGTAATTACTAATTACACCAATTGCCTCTGACCTTGCCTCTGACCTTGGTCCAGAACTGGCTAATCCCATCTACTAAAAAATCAAGAAGAGGAAGATAAAGATAGAAAAGTTAATGAATACAGAAATAGAAGATTTGAAGAACGAAGCCTAAGAAGAAGTATTTTTCTATTTCCAGAGGAAATACTACTACTCACAATGACGTTCTCAAATGTTTTAACTGTGGGAAAGATGAACACCGGATAAACGAATGCAAAAAACCTAGGCGTTCCAAATGTTCCTGTTCCAATTCTGGTAGTACCAATCACAAAGTCATCAATTGTCCTACAAGACAAGTGAATAACGCAACAGTAGCTGAATTGGCAAGTCGTTCCAGTGTGCGCAATAAGGTAGTTTTATTAGCACAACCAGTCAATACTAAACCGTATGTAATATCTGTAAATTTATGTAAGTATTTAAACCAAGTTACAGGCATTTTAGATACAGGAAGCCCAATATCTTTAATAAGTGAGGAATTAGTACAGATAAGTGATATTCATTGTTATGTGAAGCTACCTTTATTTAGTTAAGTTGGTAACTACTGCTAAGTTGGCAACAACTGTCACTGGTCAGAGCGTCATCAGTGACTTATGCAACTGTTGAAGAAGATGCACTACCGACGCCAACTTATAGGGGAAATATGCCCATGATGGACCCCCGCCTATGACGGACCACCAGCTGTATTTTCAAATTTACCGCGCATAACAGACTACCGCCATCTTGGTTAGGATGACTGAAGTATAAAATCAGTTGTTTACAGGCGACTATGCGAACATATGCCGTTTGTGTTATGAGTAATCGATTAATAGATAATAATACGTCATTGGTTAGTAAAGGTCAAATAACAGAAAGTTCGGGTTGTAGTCTTAAAACTATCGCTGGTTCTACAAAATACCATGAACTTTTAGAACAATATCAAGAAATAACTCGCCCTGCAGGTGCACTTGTCAAAACTAATCATTCAACTTCTCATTACATCGAAACAACATTTGGCGTCTAAACTCGAAGATTAGCGCCAGACAAGCTTACAATATCGAAAAAAGAGTTTCAGAATAAGTTAAAACTAGACCTTTGGCAATTGGCCCTCTCCCTTACATCTGGTTCCTAAAGATGGAGATCAATGGAGGCCTTGTGGAGATTATTATCTCCAAAATTTATAAGGAAAAACCATTTTTTCAAAAAATTAACCTAGTGCGAGCATATAATCAGATACCCATGGCTCCTGAAGCTATTTCCAAAACGGCTATTACAACACCACAACACCCTTTGGACTGTATGAATATACTTTCATGCCATGTGGCCTTCGAAATGCTGCTCAGACTTTCCAGAGGTTCACAGATGAAGTTCTACGTGGATTCGACTTTGCATATGCATATATTGACGACATTTTGGTTGCATCCACATCAGAGGAAGAACATTTTCTACATCTGAAAACCATTTTCGAACGCTTGAAGCAATATGGTATAGTAATCAACCCATCAAAATGTATTTTCGGAATGTCTGAAACTATATTCCTTGGCTACTCTGTATATATCTAACGAAGGCACTAAACGACTGAATACAAAAGTGAAAGTTGTACGGAACTATCAGAAGCCAGATACTGTAGATTCCTGGGCATGGTAAATTTTTATTTATACTTAATGCAGCTGCACTTCTTAATGAACTACTGAAAAGTAATGCAAAAGATAGAGAAACTTAAATGGACCCCAGAAGTAGATCAAGCGTTTCAATTTTCTAAAGAATGCTTAGCCAAAGCCGCTTTGTTAGCACACCCAAAAGCTGAAGCAACACTAGTTATTGTAACTGATGCCTCCGATTTTACCGTTGGAGCAGTTCTTCAACAAGATTGCGGAAATGGATGGCAACCTTTGGCATTTTTCTCTAATAAATTGAGAAAGTATGGTGCCTATGATAGAGAACTCTTAGGAATTTATATGGCAGTAAAACACTTCAGGCACATGGTAGACGGTAGAACGTTTTGCATTTTTCTGACAACAAACCTTTGACTTTTGCTTTCCAGCAAAAACCGGATAAGTGTACGCCGCAACAATTTCGGTACCTCGAGTTCATCGGACAGTTTACTACCAATATTCGCTATATATCCGGTAAAGGCGGTTTTTCACTGCGCAAAAAGCGAAAGCGAATTCGCAAAATAATTGTGTTCTGTGTCCTGATTGGTTCAAATATGTTCAAGGTCGTTTGAAAGCAAAATTTTCCGAATTCGCTTTATTTAAATTTTGGTGGGCAGGAAAGTAGGATTACTTCCAATTTTTTTGCGAATTCGTTGAAAAATCTGACAGTTTTGGTGTTTTAAGTTGGGTTGGACAGTTGACATGCTGTTTAATTTCGTTTGTTATTTGTTTGATTTAACGTGTTTATTTATTGTTGAGAGAAATTTGATAGTCTATATTCTAATTAATAATTAAATACTCGTTATCATAGATAATTTATTTAGTTGTTATTATAGATTAAGTTAGGTTGTTTTTATAGATTAAGTTAAATTGTTTATAAGATTAAAGTTAAAGTTAAGTGGTTTATTAGATTAAAGTTAAGTTGTTTATAAGATTAAAGTTAAGTTAAGTTGTTTATTAAATCGATAATAAAAAGTCGTTATGGATCCGATCCCCGCTGACGTTGTAAGTAGTTGATTACATTTTAATTATGTTCTGAATTAAACAAAAAATGTATTTTATAACGCACTAAAACCCCAGTTCCCTTTCGGACTGGTGGCTGGATAACCAACAAGTCACCAAGTGTCTCTACGGACGAGGCCACGTCAAGTCACCGAGCGTCTCTACGAGAAGAGCGCGGGCTGTCGTTGTCAAGTGGCTGGCTGTCGAGAAACTTTTTCGGTTGTGTTTAAAAAATCATTATTGCTTTTCATTTTTGTTACATGCTTTCTACGATTAAACTTGTTAAATAAACCTAGGTTTTCCTGATTGAACCCGAGGATAATTAGAAGCCTCATAATTTCAGATTTACTGCAATGACTGTTGCAAAGAGGTAGTGATTGACGAAGAATTGTGTCCTCACTTTGAGTATGTGGAACCTCCAAGAGAGCCTCAGTACCTCAACGGGAAGAAACTTCAACAGAGGAATTATTAGCAAGTTTGATGCAGAAGGCTCCACCTCTATGGGATCATAGATTTTCCATTGAAGAGAGAGGAAAAACGATTAAAGACAAGTTATGACTCCAAGTTTTTACAAAAATGGAAGATATTAATTTACTGTGACTTGTTTAGTTTATAGTAAATTCATGAAAATGTGCTATGGAAACATTATGAAATTTTAAAGTTTTTAAATGATCCAATAGGTTGTAAAAGGTAATTAATTAGGTTTTTCATGAATTAAGAAATTCATTAAATTATTTGTATAGTACCAAATAAAACTTGAGAAAGGAAGAAGTTGAAATAAATATGTCTGAAACACCTGGCAGTTCAATTTCTAAGGGGAATATGACTCCATCTTTTACAGAGTTAAAGAAACGGAAAAGACAAGGTAATTTTCTCCAAATATGTACAAACAATACAATAATACATTTTTTTTTAGAAAAGGAAACTGCTGACTCTGCCATCAATGAAGCTATTTTAAATACACTTAAACTTCCACCTCCTGTGACAGTGGAAACTGATCTCTATAAGGGAAACTTAGCCTGTGCAAGAGTTGCGGAAATAATTAATAAACTTCCTGCAAAGGCAAGGCATAGTTTTGAAATTGAGATGCTCCAGAAAGCCTACCAATTATTAGATACATATAATATAGATATATAAATATCGAACTTTTTTTTTTAATTTTATTTATTCCATTGATTTTCAATAGCCCCCTCACACATAAAATAAGTCGTTAAATGAGACCTAATAGAAGCAACATCATTTCCTCTAATCTGTCTAATTCTTAATAAATTATTAGGTGGGTCTTCTGTTTTTCTCCAGTCACCTTCTACAGTATTCCCATCTTCATCCTATGGGTCTATAAGCGTAGTATGACAATATTTCCTTTCAGAAATATTACTATCCCTAATCTTCAACCAGTTATGCAAACAAACAGTAGCTTGAATTATACATTTCAACAGCTATTAGAAAAGCAGCATTTAACTCGCTTTATCAGTTAGCTCAGCCGAGTAAGCGTACTACGGTGAAACTCATCTCAGAATGTTTTGTATGGCCTAGGATGAAAAGTGATTGCCGCAAATGGTCCCGTAGTTGTTTAGATTGTCAACGATCGAAAGTGACAAGACACATGTCAGCACCTACAAGTTCAGTTTCACTGGTAACAAACAGATTTGAATATATCCATATCGATATAGTTGGACCGCACCCAATATCGAATGGGCACAAATATCTACTAACCTGTGTGGACCGTTTTACCAGATTGCCAGAAGCATTTCTGATAAGAGACATAGATGCAAAAACTGTTGCATCAACACTCTTAAGCGGCTGGATAGCGAGATATGGTGTTCCACTTCGTATAACAACGGACGTTAGTTCGAATATAATTTATTCAAAGATTTGAACTACTTAATTGGATCGACGCACCTACGGACAACACCCTATCATCCTGCATCAAATGGTATGGTAGAGAGATTCCATAAACAATTGAAAGCAGCACTTAAATGTCACGTAAACGAACGAAGGACTGAAACCTTACCGATCATACTTATTGGAATTAGATCATCTTGTGCTACGTTTGAAAAGTACCTCACGGAGCGGAGTAGAGCTAGTAGATTTTTTAGTCACGTGATCATCGAGCAAATCGAGCTTATGTGGAATAAAAGAACGGCTATGGATTTGTTTGTGTTTCCCGTATCCGGTTTTCATTAAAATAACAAACATAAACCTTTCTTTTAAATCAAATTTGATCTCTCGTCTCGTGGTTTTTGTTGCAAGTTGCCAAGTAAAGTAAATTTTTATCTGTGGTATTTTTTGCTTTCACTAGAAAATAAACCATGTTCTCATTTCTGTCTGACATGTTTTATAAATATTTTTTTTAATAACCAAACACATATGAAAAAGAATAAACTGCAATACAAGAGACAACGAACGATGTCTATACATCTTAAAGGCTGTATGTCACGATACTAAATTAAGTACTAAATTTAGCACTAAATTAAGTTATTAATTTAGTACTAAATTTAGAACTAAAAATATTTTATTTTCCGTTTGCAACGATACCAATTTTTAGTACTAAATTTACTATAGGCGCACGCGCATTGACGTATTAATACGTGAAATTAACAGAGAAATGAAATATTATGTGTAAAACAGACAAGTAAATGGTGTTTTTATTATCAATTTGACACTAGTTGACTTGACAACAACCAAATACAGCATAAAAGCCACGAAAAAACACAATAAAACCTACAAAATCAAACAAGCGAACTTTATTCAAGGCGATAATGTAAAATTGTCGCTAATTAAAAATAAAAGGGTACAGAAAATACCGTGTGTCAACTTTTTCTATGAAAAACTTCTGCGCAACATTTCGGCGCACTTTTAGTACTAAATTTAGTAGAAAATAGAAAAAGATCTAATTAATTAATGACTTTTTTTAGTACTAAATTTGCTGTTTGCAACGTGAATTTTTTTAGTACTTAAAAAATGCATTAATTTAGTTCTAAATTTAGTACTTAATTTAGTATCGTGACATACAGCCTTTAGAAAAGTACATCTACTTTGTCAATTGTCACAGAAATTCCATTTACTCCGAAAGCTCTAAAATTTAACTCGGAGTAAATAGATCTTACTCGATTTACCAGCTCTGCATTAAAAGACCACGTAGCAGATCCCATCGAGAAGCCGCAGATGTATTAAAAGAACGACTTCGAGTAAAAAGAGCAAAATGAGGTAATTTTCAAACGCAGCATTGGAAGAAATATTTAAAAGCAACATCCGCAGAACTTTTATATGGAGAACCATTACGGCTACCAGGAGAGTTACTATCTCCAAAAAGGATAACAATGTATTCATTGTTATCCTGGATGATGTGACAGTCAAGAAAACATCATCCTGTAGGTTATATTCAAACTAGTCAGCTACTATAATACTGGCGGAATCCAACAGTGGTTTTTCCCGGGTAAGGCTGGCTAGTTTCGAGGGCACGGCAGGTAGACCGGGAAGAAAATAACAGACAGTTCCTTACCACGGAATACCCGGAAGGAACACTTGATAAATAATCATAAGTACGCGCATCTTTGTCGCGCAACACTATTCGCCATGATAATATGTTTACTTTGCGACGGTGTCAAGCTTTAGTTGAACTTGTGTTGCCGGTTACTTCGTTTCCCAGATTCTTAGATTTTGTGTTTGTGTTTCGGTATTTCGCTTGAAGATTTTTATAAACAATTATAATGGATTCGTTGCAAAAAAAAAGGTGGTGGTGCGTGTGCTGCAAAAAATTGAAGAAACAATTATAGAAATTATAAAGGCAGTTTTTTTAGTTTTCCATCTAATATAAATAGGTAAGTGCTGTTTAACGTATATTTTTATCGAGACCAATTTGTGTATTTTTTCTTTTTTCATAAATATTTTGCGTTAAAAAACATAACTACGCATAACAAGCTAGAAATTCATTCAGTTTCGTAATAACAAAAAATCTGCGCTAGCTTTCTTGGCGTCACTTGTAATATTAGCTAAAACATGTTCATAAATAGGTACTTGTTGAGTATTATTTCTATTGCTCTCATCATTTTGAATTGCATTAATCGTGAATATAGTATATTAAAGTATACGTGGACACAGCGAATAATAATGGCCGTCCCTTTTCCTGGACAAACCTAGCTTTTGGGGTTAAAATTCACTCGTAAGGGGATTATTTAGGGAGATTAATATTATATTATTATAATAAGGTCTTGTTTTCCAAGAATATTTTACATTATTTTTTGTACACTTTAAAATTATATGGTATTATTACTAAAAAATTGAAATAGGAACTAATGTAAAATTGTTGAATTCCTGATGTGACATCAGTATATTTTTCTTTGCGACGGAAATCAAAAATTAATTTGCAATCTGTCACACAAAATTAATTGTCATCACAGTTGTTAGTGGTTGTATATTGCTTAATATTAAGTTTTAACATAAATAGTAAAGCAGAATTGCGGTTAATATTGTAAACATGGATGTACCACATTCATTTAAGGTGATTACAGCACCCCCTTATAATTTTCGGACAAGGATATCTCAAAAAGTAATTTTTTTAAAAAATTAAAATTTTGGCAAAATATATTAGGCAATAATATCTAGAATATGCATATATTTTAAAGTTTTAATTCCTTCCAGTTTCCGAGAAAAAAAATCAAAGGTCTTTAAATTTTGAAATATCATAATGAAAATAAATGCATTTCTCAACAGCAGTATTCTTAATATAATCCCCAAATTTAAGATCTTAATCTCTTGTTAATGATATTTTAAAATTCGCCGAAATTAGTGGCTAAAACGCCTTGTTAAGTTCTATTTTCTGGTTTAAACTGGTGTAAACTGGTGTAAATCGTTGCAAGAAACGAATGATGACCCAGAGTGTACGATACGATAGTTACAGACGCGTTACACTAGAAAGAAGCACTTAACGAGGCGTTTTAGCCACTAATTTCGGCGAATTTTAAAAAATCATTAACAAGAGATTAAGAGCTTAAATTTGGGGATTATATTAAGAATACTGCTGTTGAAGAATGCATTTATTTTCATTATGATATTTCAAAATTTAAAGCCCTTTGATTTTTTTTCTTGGAAACTGGAAGGAATTAAAACTTTAAAAAATATGCATATTCTAGATATGATTGCCTTATTTATTTTGCCCAAATTTAAATTTTCTAAAAAAATTACTTTTTGAGATATCCTTGTCCGAAAATTATAAGGGGGTGCTGTAATCACCTTAAGAACTTAACATTGTTAAATATTTGAATAAACCTTTTGAAATATTTGTTAGTAATATTTTATTTGATTATACAAAGTACTTCTGTCAGTTCAATAATTAAAAAATGGACATTTAGACTTCACGTTTCTCAGGTTGTGGATGTTGCTATGGTAACTTTAAAACGCGCGTTTTTTAACGTTGAATTTTAAAACGCCCGTTTTTCAACGTTGAATTTAAACACGCTGAATTGTACTTTAAATAAGCAAAATAGGGTACCAATAAAAAACATTGATTAAATAATAATTCTAAAAATTTGTTTACATTAACTTAATTTATATTTTTTATAGGTCAAGATTGTGGGCAAGATTGCAAATGCCACACCTTCGGATTCGTATCGGAGGACAGATTCTACTTCCCTGGAATTGTTTTCTCTTACGGAGAGTACCCAGACACCTACTTTTCTGTCAGCCAGGACCCCAAGGAAATGTAAATTGAGAAAATCAATCAAAGAACTTCGCAATGAAAATTTTCATTTAAAAAAGAAGCTAGAAGAGTGTGAAAAAAAAAACAAAAAAGTTTAGAGAACAATGCATTGGAAAATTTAACGTTGGGCGGATTTAATGAATTGGTGAAAAAAATTTGTCCAAATGAAGCATTAGCTAATTTTATTAATGTTCAAGTTAGGGAATGTAAAAAAAACCAAAAGGAAGAAGATATACAGATAGTTTTAAAAATGAATGTTTGACTCTATATTTTACATCGCCAAAACTGTATAAAACAAAATTATCTGATATGTTCTTCTTGCCTTTATCTAAGCAGTTGTTACGTCACGTACAACATATTAAAATTAAGACTGGATTAAATAGCTATGTTTTCGATATTTTACAAACTAAAACGCAAAATTGCAGCACCTGAAATAAAATGTGTATGTTGTGTGTAGACGAAATGTCTATCAAATCAAACTTATTTTATAACATAGGTTCTGATGAAATAATTGGTTTTGAAGATTTAGGTGAAAATCAGAAATCGTTTAAACCAGCGTTAAATGTCACCGTATTTGGTAAGGGGACTTGATAAAAAATGGAAGCAGCCCATATGTTTTTATTTTCACCAGTCAACTTCTCCAGCTACCAACTTATTTAATTTTGTTTTTCAAATTAGTCGCAAACTATTTGAAATAGGACTTACAGTTTGTGTTCTAGTAAGCGATATGGGATCCAACAATGTAAAATTGGCGAAATTATTAGGCGTTACCATAGAACACCCATATTTTATTATTGATAATAGAAAAATTGTATACTGTTTTGATCCACCGCACCTGTTAAAAGCGACAAGGAATAATTTAAGAAGTCATACATTTAATTTTGGTAATAACAAAACTACATCTTGGCAACACATTGTCAAATTCTATGAAGAAGATAAAAAACTTCAAACAAGGGCTGCTCCCAAGCTGACCGATTCTCATTTATTTCCTTCGAATTTTGAAAAAATGAAGGTAAAATTAGCGTCACAGGTTCTTAGCCAATCAGTCGCTGTTGGAATAAAATTATATATAGCTTTTGGGGTACTTCCAGTTGAGGCAACAGCTACATCAGAATTTATTGACAAAATGGATAAGCTTTTTGATATATTAAATTCTTCACAAACCTCAGCAGCTAAAAAATTTAATAGGGCCTTTAAAAACTTGGAATTTCAAAAAGAATTTGTAGATGAATGCTTTGATTTATTTAAAAATTTAAAAGCATATAAAAAAGATGGCCAAGAAATTACAAATTCATTGGTGTTTCTTAAGTGTTGGCAAATAACAATTAAAGGTTTTTCTCAATTATGGGAAATATTATATCATAATGATTTTCATTATTTTTTTTACTGGAAGAATGAACCAAGATTGTTTAGAAATTTTTTTTGGTAAAATACGTTGCTAAAATGGTAGTAGCTTTAATTCCTACTCCCATTCAGTTTGTCAGAACTTTTAAAAAACTCTTGTGTGTGGATCTTTTGAATTCTGGTGCAGAGAATTGCGAAGGTGACACAGATAAAATGTTATTAAGAATCGCAGATATACCAAAAGTTTCTACTGAAAATATCGTTCCGCAGGTCAACGAAACACCAACAATATATCGGGATTATCAGAACTCCGATACCCTAGAAAAAAACTTTGTCAGGTATGTCTGTGGTTGCTTAATAAAAAAATGTTTAAAAGTTCATAGCTGTGAAATTTGTGAAGAATATTCAAAAATGCACACAGATCTATATGAAGAAAGTCTTTTTTGTTTTTATAAAGCTTATCAGACGGGAAATTTAGCTATATTTGGAAATTTAAAAATGCCACCTAATCAGTTCGTTTTTTTATAACCTCACTGGAAGTCGAATTTCAAAATAATTTTGGTAAATTAGCTATAAATACTTCTATTCTTCAGAACCTATTAATCTGTTTTAAAAAATATTCATTAAATCATTCCTGTACCAAATTTCCTTTTATTTATTTATTGAAATTATACGCTAGGTTAAAAATATTTTATGCTCTAAAATATGATAACAGAAATTTTAAAACAAATGCTAGCACAGTTTTAAAAGGTAAGAAAAAATTTAATACGATTGTATGGAATCACCAATAATAATAATATGTACACTTTTCTTATATTTATTTAAAGTGCTTATGTACTAGTAATATGTTTATTATAATTAAAATTACTATTTTTCAAATAAATTGTTTTATTATTTTTAAGTTAAGCATACCTTAGTAACCTAATTCACCCCTGCCCAGCCCATAGGCCTGAATGCTACTCTGTATTTATGCTTACAATGTTGATTTATGGTTTTAAACATAGGCTTAAATACATCAAAGGCGGCACGGCCCAGTGTCCCTTCCGCTTGTTAGTTATTTCGTGTCCTTACTGACTTCGGCCACGGCATAACATTACATTACTTTGTGAAATAAAATTAAATGCAATTATTAAAATAGTAAACTTAATAATATTGTTTCTGTCACCAAACAACCCCTTAACCTACAAAATTAAATTTATAACAATTCTAGTATTTTATATTTTTCCTTCGTGTTTTTTCTCATTATTCCAAAGAAAGGAAGATGTGGTATATTAGGTTTCGTTCGCTGTTGGTGCAGTTTCCACCAGTGTAAATTACACCAGTTACACCACCTTATTTACCCTAATTTACTTATACCTTATTCCTTATACACATATGTCGAGTGTAATTCACTCCTACTAAATAGCTGGTGGAGAAAATATCCACCAGTGGACACTTCATCGCCGACAGAAAGGTATAGTGGGTTTAACACCGGGCCAAACGAAAGGTTTAGTGTCCGTTGGTGTAGTTCATTCCTACACCAGTGGGACGAACGAAAGAACGTATTATGTTGGTAACACTATAAAACATGATTTGGTAGTAGTGAGTGACTGACAGATTGTAAAGTTGACAAGACGATGAAATAAAAAAAGGATTCAGAATAGAAACACGGAAGTGAATACATCACAGAGTCTTCTGTCAAGAATTACATCTAAACCACATACTTTGATTTTCTTTTACTATACGGAGAATGGTCGCACTGCGCAGCTTTCTGAGTGCCTTTTAAAAGGAGATAGAAAACTCCGCCATTTTGAACCCTTATTACGTGTTGCCTACATCTTGGCGCAATATTTTTAATAGGTGCGTTTTAATCATCCGCTTCTTCTTCGGAATTGTCGGTTTTCTTGTTTTAATCTGACAGGTTAGAACGACTAACCGACAATTCCGGAAGCAGAAGCGGATGATTCAAACGCACCTGATATTTTGCTTGCTGCTATCAGTGTCAGTGAATATTATTTTTGGAGTCACAGTTTATTGCTAAAGAATCAGTTAGCTCACTCGGACCAGTTGAAAGTTCTAAAATAACATCCACTCCAGGGATACAAATTCAGGATACGCAGAAGACTGCTGTTTTAATATAGGCAGTTGTCATATATTGTATTATCTGAGTTGCGCAGTGTATAAACTGGAACATTGAGATAAAAAGTGCTGATGCACAGTGAGCGATCTGATTCTTTAGCTATAAACTGTGTTATAGGGTTCAAAATGGCCGCGCCCTATGTATGTGTTTAGATCACATACTTTGATTACTATACGGGGCAAGAGAGAGGTCCGACACGCCCAACATAGGGCGCGGCCATTTTGAACCCTATAACACAGTTTACAGCTAAAGAATCAGATCGCTCACTCTGCGTCGGCACTTTGGATCTCAATGTTTCAGTTTATACACTGTGCAACTCGGATAATACAATATATGACAACCGCCTATAATAAAACAGCAGTCTTCTGCGTATCCTGAATTTGTATCCCTGGAGTGGATGTTATTTTGGAACTTTCAACTGGTCCGAGTGAACTAACTGATTCTTTAGCAATAAACTGTGACTTCAAAAATAATATTCACTGACACTGACAGCAGCAAGCAAAATATCAGGTACGTTTTAATCATCCGCTTCTGCTTCCGGAATTGTCGGTTTAGTCGTTTTAACCTGTCAGATTAAAACAAGAAAACCGACAATTCCGAAGCAGAAGCGGATGATTAAAACGCACCCATTAAAAATATTGCGCCAAGATGTAGGCAACACGTAATAAGGGTTCAAAATGGCGGAGTTTTCTATCTCCTTTTAAAAGGCACTCAGAAAGCTGCGCAGTGCGACCATTCTCCGTATAGTAAAAGAAAATCAAAGTATGTGCATCTAAAGTTATATTTACTTTCAATTACGCTCCGGCTAAAGTTTGAAATGTATCTGCTTGAGAAATGGTGGCGCCACACAACCATTTACATTGATAATTTAGTATGTGCTTGATTTAACGCTGAATTGAAATTGGTGCAAGGTGCTTGGCAAGTGCAAGCGCCAAGCGGGAACAAGCGGGAAAATTGATAATTTGAAGGTTATGTTGTAGTTTATGCTACTTGCTACCATTCTGTATGTTACTCGTGTTTTGGGCATCTATTAAAATATATTTGTTAAAAGGAAAAATGGACGAGGAATTATTTTTAAAATTAATTTGCAATTTCCCGGCCATATATAATTCGCAGCAGAAAGGTCATATGAATAGAATTATGATTGATAAGGTATGGGATTAGGGGAAAGTACCCTATGATGGCATAGTGCCTATGATGGCATACTACCCAAATTTCTAAAACTATTCATTTTACACGGGATGTTTGTGTATGTTTAGTTGCCTAAGTTGCTTTTAGTAGTACCTAGTTAATGTCGTGCCTCTCTAAAGTGTTTTGTTTAATTTAATGATTAAAAGATAATTTGGTAAGGTCGAAGTAAAATAATTAGTTTTTTAAATAACAAAATTTGCATCCCATATCTACTTTATAATGCTAGAATCGTTTGGGGTGATAAAATTTAGTGTGTTCTATAAGTAGGCAAATGTTTTTTAGGTTATGTTTACCTATAAAAATTTAAGACGTATTTTTGTCAAATACAGGTGAATTCCTATGATGGCATACATACTGGGTTCCTATGATGGCATGGTATGCCATCATAGGAAACCTCTGCGAAATAATATTTTACTATCATTAAAGTAGCTATACAATTAAAGATGTTTTTTCAGGCTGATGAAATATGTCATCAAATAAGAAGCAAAGGCAGAAGTGGGACGAACAAGCAATGGAGGAAGCTCTTAGAAATATAGGGGAGAAAAAATGGGCTGGCTTTTAGCCGCAAAAACGTTTAATGTCCCGACTACAACCCTTCGACGCAGATTCGCTAAAAATAAAGGGGGAGAAAAGGGGGATTTGGGAGGAAGAAGGTCAGTGCTTAGTGCCGAGATGGAAAATGAGCTGGCAAATCACATTTGCGACATGGAGACAAGGTTTTTCGGTCTGACAACCAAATCATTACGGAAATTAGTTTACCAGCTCGCCGAAGAATATCAAGTTAAGCATAATTTTAACAAAGAAACACAAATGGCTGGAAAGAAATGGGTACGCGGTTTTTTAAATCGAAATTCGCGAATTTCGTTAACCCTCTCATGCATTGAGTCCACTCTAGTGGACAGGTTCTTCTAACTCCTAAAAGTATATTTTATTTTATGAAACTTGTGCAAAATGCATGAAATCCCTTTGAGTGGACTCTAATAAAGTAACCACTACCGCCATCTACAATATTATTTTATAAATAAACGTTTGTTTATGTTAGTGTGCATAAATCACCTGATCGCGATGGCCTCCCGTGAACTTCGTGAAATAAGTGTCAGTAGTTTCTATGGAAAAGCAAAAAAAAAGGTAATAAAAATATTTTTTATATAGAATTATGTATTTTACACATTTCGGCTTTGTTATAATTTCAAAATAATTGAAAAAATGACTGAAAATACCATCTTGAAGTCATGTCCACTTGAGTGGACATCATGCAATATATAACTTAGAATTCCACTCTTGTGGCATGGTTTGTCATTATAATTTTTAGCGGGTTAGTGGGTTTCTTGTTCACATATTTTTTGTTATTGTCTTGTCAAAGGTTTACTATTTATTTAGGCATTTATTGCTTACCTACCTATATTATTTTGGTGACCATAGGATGAATATAATGTAGGAATATGATGAGTGTAGCATAGGCAACCAGTATCACACATGTGTGTATATCATGTTGCCTATATCTTAATTATTAGAGTGAGTTGTATGCGCAAGTCAGTGCGACTGTAATGGCTGTCAAGACATATTCGTTGTATCGATTGGAATAAACTCAGTTTGCTACGTTATTATCGTGTTATATTATAATTTTATATTATTCCTTACAAAGCAGCGGTGGGATAATATTAAAATCAGTTAAAGTTGTTTTATCGATTTGTTTGGAAAATTACACCATGGGTGGAAGAAAGTGTAAAAGGGGTGATGGTTTAACAGAGAAATGATACAAAATCAGTCCAACCAGCTACAGGAGGAAGCTATAAACTTCTTTTAGAATCCAAAGCAAAGACGATCTAGGATCACGAGCCAGCCAGCTACGAGAGGAAGTCACAAACTTCTTCCTAAGTTCAAAGCGAAGACGATCTAGTAATTTATTTATTTATTTATTTATTTATTTGTCTTAAGTACACTACAGAAATATGAATTCCAAATGGCACAGTCTTAAAGCTAAAACAACAATTAAAGTATAATTATATATACATAAAAAAAACCGAATATATAAATATCAAAACTCTTCAGAAATTTTAAAATACATTTAACGTCTAAAAAACAAAGTCTAACACCATACAAGACAAGAAAACAACCTAAAATTTTAAAATTCGAGCATCCTCTTAACAGATAATAACGTACAATTAAAAATATCACAGTGAGAATAGTGCTTATTATAGTTGCACAAAAGCCTATTCATGAAAGCTCTTTGTCCATAGTTTGTACGATGGGTTTTCTCAAAGAATAGTTGTGACTGTCGAGTATGCCTTAACGGAACAACAAAATTTACTTGGCATAACAATTTTTCACAAATAATGTCTCCATTAATTATTTTGTAGAGCAAAAGTAACATTGCATCCCTGCGTCTCCGTTCAAGAGTTTGCATACCACAGAGTAGCAGTCTCGTTTCATACGATAAATCCCGATATGGAAAGCGAAATTTAAATAGCAAATATTTACAAAATTTGTTTTGAACTCGTTCAATTCGGTTGACATACATAGCTTGTGACGGAGACCAAACAGTACTGCAATACTCTAAAATACTTCGGATCAAACCACTGTACAAACATGTTATTGCTTTAGTGTCTTGTATATGCTTTGTGCTTCTTTTTATAAATCCTAATAGCCTAAACGCCCTCAGAATGATAGTATCAACATGTAAAGAAAAGGATAATTCCCTGTCGAATATTACCCCTAAATCATTAAATGAGGAGACGCTCTCCAGCGTAGTATTATTAATAATGTATGAGTTTTCGACGGGGTTAGAACGTCTGTAAAATGATATAACTTTACATTTTGATATGTTTAGTTCTAAATAGTTAGAACTGCACCAAGAGACAAATTGATCTAAATCAGACTGTAGGGCGTTATAATTAGGTTCCACAATATTAAAAATTTTTAAATCGTCAGCATATAAGAGACAATGAGAATTTTTAAAACAGGACACTACATCATTAATAAATAACAAAAATAAAAAAGGGCCAAAATGTGAACCCTGGGGTACACCCGAAGACACTGTCACTTCCCGCGACACAGAACCATTCACTGTAACACGCTGCCGACGGTTAATAAGATAGGATTTAATCCACTTAAGGTAATTGCCTGTTATCCCAATTTCAGATAGTTTCTTTAAAAGTAACTGCTGACATACACTATCGAACGCCTTAGAGAGGTCGGTGTTAATTGTATCAACTTGGTAACCAGCTTCAACCGAAGAGGTAATAAACTCCTGATAAATAGCCAGATTAGTAGTAGTTGAACGGCCTCTGTAGAAGCCATGCTGCTCATCTATTATGTAATTCCTAAACGTATAAAATAATTCATCTGTTAAGATTGATTCCAACAGCTTAGGAATTGCTGATAGCATAGAAATGCCTCGATAATTTTTTATGTCTGATTTATCCCCGGACTTAAAAATTGGAACCAAGTTAGAATATTTCCATCTGGACGGGACATATCCTCTGTCGAATGATCTCTGGAAAATTGTGCACAGTGGTGCAGATAAAGCAGGGCACTTCTTGAGAAGGATAGGTGGTATTTCATCTGGACCAGAACCTTTGGAAGGATCGAGATCCAACATTTTCTTCTTTATTTCATCTTCTTTAAAGATGTGAAATGAGAGATGGGAACCAAATTTTACTGATTCCAAGTGATTTAAGTCAAGAGTGCTGTAGTTACTGTAGCAAGACTCAAAATGTAGTGCAAAAGTATCAGCGATAGATGAAGGTGTTTTTAAAGAATCATTGTTGTATTTCATGATAGACGGCATATGTTCTGTACGTTTTAGGCTATTAATAAATGTCCAAAAATATTTTACATTTTCAGGAATTACATGTTCAATATTGCTAACAAAAGTAAGGTAGCATAGATCAATGCGATATTTTACCTCACGTCGAATGTCGGAATATGTTTTGTAGTCTGAAGCATATCCAGTCTTTTTAAATTTATTATATGCTCTGTTTTTTCTAGATATTAGTTTTCTCAGAGGGCCATCATACCATTTTGGATATTTTTGGTTTTTTATTTTTCTTTTAGGAACATATAAGTCAATGGCCTTAAAAAGGTGTTTATAAAACATATCCACCATTACATCAAGATCGACAGTACTGTATAAAAAAGACCAATCAGTTTGTTCCAAATATAAGTTAAGTTTAGTAAAATCTGCCTGAGGATACTGATATATCAATAGCTCATGATTAATTATCAAAGGGCCAGTGAAACTAAAACTTAAAATTGTTTCTAAACCAGGATGATGGTAAGAATCTAAAGGTAACAAAGGCATTTGAGATTCTATTACAGAAATGTCATTAAAATCGTCTGCAAAAATTAAGTCCAGGAATCTTCCACGGCTGTTACGGATGGAATTAAATTGCTGAAACTCGAGAAAAAACATCGATTCAACTAAAACTGCAGCCGACTGCGTCGGAACTCGATTGGGGACAAGTACATTATCATCTAAATACCACTGAATGTCTGGAAGATTAAAGTCTCCATATATAATAAACTTAGTATTTTCGTAAGTATTTTTTAAATTTTCACAGGTGTCGCAGAAGGATTGATAAACTTCAGAATTCGAATTTGGGGGAAAGTAGACATTACCCAAAATAAATTTAAAATTTTCATTTTTGATATGAACCCAAATGTCATCGTAAGACGCTATCTTAGGTGTGGATAATAAAGAAGCTTGTATAGTTGATAGTACTGCAACAAGTACTCCGCCGCCACGTTCACATTCGAGTTGATTGTATAACCTATCGCGTCGAAAAACTGTATATTGATTGGAAAAGAACTCAGAATTAACAAAAGTATCATTTAGCCAAGTTTCAGTTAAAGTTACAACTTCATAGTTACAGGAATTTGAACTCAAGAAAAGTTGGTTAGTTTTTGTCCGAAGCCCTCTGACATTCTGATAGTAAATGGAAATGAATGTATTTTTCACTTTATTGTGATTATTTACAGAATCGATGCAAGGGAAAAATTTATCTTCTCAGATGAAATTGACACACCCGACAGAGAACAAGGTTCAGAATTGGAGATAGAAGTCCCATTTATTGAAACTGATGAGGAATTGCATGTATGTGAAAGCAAGTCTCCGCATATTGATTGCACTAAACAAGTTTTTTCGTCGTAGAACAAAATTCCATTCGAAGTAAAGAAGTTAACGGGTACAAAATTTGCAGTGTTTTCAGGCTTCAGTTTGAGTTTCGAACAAAATGAAGAATTTTGTTCTTGAATTAGTCTATTCAATACAGGTCTATTTCTAAATAGAGGAGAACCAAACACAATAAGATTAGTATCCTTGCAGATATTTAAAAGCTCGTTAATATGGCTGTCTTTGATTGATTTACCGGATACAGCCATTTGAGAGCCCCAAAAAAGAATAACGTAGTCACTTTTAGTCAATGTTTTCATTAGGTTAGAGCCATGCTTTAAAATACAGCTAGGAGTTGGCTTATGTAGACGTTGGCAGTTTATATCAAATTTACGATTTGTAAATTTTTTAAAGAGAGATATAAATCCTCTTACATTAGCGTCACCGATAATTAGTAGTTGTGATTTACGAATCACCTTATTACCAGTATTCGAAGCATCTGATAATTTCTCCATAAACTCACCCGAACTAGTAAGTCTTTTTCTAAGTTGACACAGTTCATTACTGTATATACTATTGTCTGCTTCCAATGTTCGAATTGTGGCTATCATCTGCTTGTTTAGTACTTGTGACTCAATTAATTCTAATTCTTTCTGTTTAGTTCTTTCAGCACTATTTTGCAATTCTTCTTCTAATTGGGATATTCGTTTAGTAAAACCTATTATTTCTTTGTCCATCTTAGTGATTTTTTCCCGTTTTTCTATTAATTGCTTCAAATAGTTTTGTTCCGCTTCTTCTACCTCATCCGTAAAATCTCTGGATTTTTTACGCATTTTATCTAGATGCAAATCTCTATCGCTGATATCTTTATATTGTTTACTGATCGTCGACTCTAGATTTTCAATTTGCTCTTGAAAATCATTCTGTATTTTATCAATTAAAATATCTTTTTTCTCCAACGTCTTATTTAGATCCGCAATAGCAACGTGAAGCTCCGTAAAATTTTCAGTCTTGCTTATTTCGACACATTTCGCAGAGCAGTAAATCTTGTATCCTTCTAAAGTTATTTCAGCACTCCTCCGACAATTTGGATTGGGATGAAAGATGCCCAAGCATACCACACATACAAAGTTGTTGAAATCCTTTTTGCAACATTTAAAACTCGTTGGCATATTTCTGATGTATGGAATAAATTTTCAGAAGTAAATTGTCAAAAATATTTGGTCAGGATTAAGAGCGAGCCAACTACGAGAGGAAGTTACAAACTTCTTCCTAGGTTCAAGGGAACTTTTTCGATTGACAAAAGTCCTATTTAATAAGTATGAAATTAGAGATCTATGAGGAATTAAAATAATCACGTAGGTACGGTTTTTGTTGCTGACAACATTAAAGAATGGCTTATTACCAAGTGTAAGTTTTTACGAAATTAGATAAACAGGTTATATTTTAAGTAAAAAAAAAAAAAGGTTCTAAGGTTGTCTTTTGCGATGATTTACATTACCATTTAGTTCCACGTTATTTGCGACGGCAAATTGTGAGTTTTCCATAAGTTTTATTTTTAATGTCTTTTATGTAGCAGGAATCTTTAACACGAAGAGATAAATAGATGCCTAAGAGCAAGAGAAGTAGGTATATTTGTACCAAACCAAAGTAACAAGTAATAATAATAAATTGTATATTAAGTTTTTAGCGGCTCGAAATAAAAGTGACATTACCGTTAGAGATGTTAGAATTATTAATTGTTGAAAATTGTATTCTTAATATCAATATTGGTCAGAACTTTTAGTGAGAATCGAAAATTTTATACACAAGCAGTAGCGGAACGGAATTATTATTCGATATGGCAAAAATGGTTAGTTCAGTGCAGATTTAGAACGAAAAATGAGTAATTCATGTTGGAATCGCTGACAAAATGGTATACAGATAAATATAGGATTCTGTTGAAACGTTTTTGTTATATTTAAGTTAGCATTCGTGTAGTTGGTTTCGGAACACAGCTCGACATGACAGTCGACAACGAGCATCACGCAAGAAGGCAGTCTGTCATGTTCGGCTTAACCGCATGTACCTTGTCATATTGTCTTTAAGAATAAAAACTAATTAAAAGTCTTGTCTTGTCTCGTTTAATACATAACAGTTTTCTTGCTATTTTCCTAACAAATGAGTAATAGATAATCTTTTGGGGATTAGATATTAAAAAATAAGTATTTATTTAGACGATATATTGATTCCTTCAAATATCATTGTTAAGATCATAACAAAATTGAATACAAGTAATTCAATCGATACAAGGTGATTGTTTGAATTTGAACAAGTGCATTTTCTACTGATTAAATAGTTTTAATTAGCAAAATTATTCATTTGAGCTCGGAGCTTTAGCTATGTTGAAGTCATTACAAAAATTTTGACACTGTTTCATATGCATTAAGATTAAAATATAATATACTGATTGCGTAGCTGTACATAAGCAATAAATAATAATAAAATGATGATATTAGTTGAAGTAATGATAATGATAATGATATTGATATTGCTTTTACTGACATTTAGATTGATGAGAAAAAAATATACATTTTAATAAATTATATAGACAATTATGAGAAAAAAAGTTAAGAGTTTGGAATTAGATTTCAATCTTCCACTTAACCCGAGTTTAAATTATTTACTCCTTATATATATAAATCTTAGAACTAAATAATGGAAATTGGAAAAGAGTAACAAATAAATAGTGAAAACAGAATTAAAGGGATGAATTTCAATTTAAAATTTTAAGATGCCATTAAGCATAAATTGTTTTATTGTTGGTTTGAACGTAGATACAGACAGAATCTTTAAATTTTCTGACATTATATGAAAATGTACCTTGACAGCTAGATGTGTTATGACGAGGTATTGATATAATAATAATAATAATGTTTTTATTGGCTCAAATTATACATTTTTTTTTATAATTTTTTACAAAATAAAATTATAGTCAAAATGCAGAGTTCAGTTTCTATTATACCGGAGCAATACTAGAACCTGTTCTTCCACTCAACCGTTAAAACGAAAACTAACTAGAATATTTCAAAAAAAAAAGTAAAAATACCAAAAAGTAAATAATATTAATAAACCGTAAGAAGGGTAACCTATTACAATAATATATTATTATAATATTAACCGTAAAATGAATATTCTATTATATACTAGAAACAGCCAACATCCAAAACCCAATACTTAAATTTTTTTTAATTATTAAACAACGAAGGGTGTACCATTCATTAAATCTCGTTTTACATAATTTTTTAACCTAATATTGTTTAAACTGAGATAATGCATGGGTAACCAACCTATTAAGAAGCCAAGATACGTAATAAGTGAAAGATCCCTGAAATAGATGAGTTTTGTGAAGTGGTGGTGTGAGTTTGGATTTAAACCGTATATTTATATTATGTACATCACATCGAAAAGATATTTTATTATATAAGTAAGGAGGTGTTGCAGAATTTAAAATATTTTGAAAGAGCGAGCATGCGTGTAATGCTCGTCTCAGCCATATTGAGCCAGCCTAATTCTTTTAAATGAGCGGAAACACGATCTCTTCTGTTCAAGCCACAAACAAAACGTACACATGAATTTTGAATTTTTTGTAACATCTTTTTATCACTGTTTAATAAGGATGGTCCGTAAATTACGTCTCCGCAGTTTGCATGTGATAAAACCAGTGAGTCGCACAGTATTATTTTAGTTTTTTTTATTAAGTAAACTCTTATTAGAGTATAATAATTTTAAACTGCAATAAGACCTTTTTGTAATGATTGATATATGGGATGAAAATCGTAGTGAGTTGTCTATATGTATACCTAGGTTTTTTTGCAGATGAATGCAGCATTAAGAGATCTCCATTTAAGCTAATATTTACATTATTAAGGTTACGTTTTCCTGCAACGGGTCGGCCAAAAAGTTGAACTATTGATTTAGAGGGATTTATGCTTTGACAGTGCTTATCAGATAAATGAACGAGTGACAAAATGTCATCATTAATCTTATTACAAGCATCCTGAATATTTTTTCTCTTCAAAAGAGTAATAGAGCTGCGTATCATCTGCATAAGTGTGAATCTGACAGTTTTTAAGAGCAGAAGGTGATTGAGAAGCATACATGACAAATAAAAGTGGACCTAGTATTGACCCCTGGGGAACACCAGAATTAATAAAAGAGAAATCAGAGTTTTGTTTTATGACAGTTGCCTGGCATCGATTGTTTAAATAACTTTTGAAGAAATTAATAATTATACGTAAATCCAAAAAAGTGCAAGAGAGCCATATATATAATTTTGTTTCCTGATATTTATATTATATAAGTAATATTTAAAGAAAAGAGAGTTAAAGAGTAGGAAGTTGAGTACTAGAAATAAAATAGTACAATTTCGAGATGTTGTATTGATACGGTAATAGCATGACTTCTGTTGGTGTGCTGAACAGCAATCCAAGCATTATGGCCAAAAGTAGTAGGTTTGCTTCTCTTATTATTGAAGAAATTGTAAATTGGCTATTCAAGAATAGCGCAAATTAAAAATATTAAGACCATTCTTATAGCCGGTGAACGAATTGAAAATAAAGAGATATTTACCGATTTAGAACTTTGAAAGGTATATAGGTGTTTGATTAATTTAAATAGAGTAAATATTACTTGGTAAGTTCTGGGATTTTAATCTTCATGATGATGATTATTTTTACATTTCTACGATACAATGTTTGAAAGTAATAAATTCTTGATTTGTTTTGGCAAAAGTTGCCTATAAGCGAAAGTCGCTTCTGATTTTTTTTAAGGAGATGTCTATAAGCGAAAGTCGCTTCTGATTTTTTTTTTTTTTTGCAAAGTTGCCTACAAGCGAAAGTCGCTTCCGATTTTTTTTGGCAAAAGTTGCCTACAAGCGAAAGTCGCTTCCGATTTTTTTTGGCAAAAGTTGCCTACAAGCTAAAGTCGCTTCCGATTTTTTTTTTTGGCAAAAGTTGCCTACAAGCGAAAGTCGCTTCCGATTTTTTTTTTTTTGGCAAAAGTTGCCTACAAGCGAAAGTCGCTTCCGATTTTTTTTTTGGCAGAAGTTGCCTACAAGCGAAAGTCGCTTCCGATTTTTTTTGGCAAAAGTTGCCTACAAGCGAAAGTCGCTTCCGATTTTTTTTGGCAAAAGTTGCCTACAAGCGAAAGTCGCTTCCGATTTTTTTTTGGCAAAAGTTGCCTACAAGCGAAAGTCGCTTCCGATTTTTTTTTTTTTGGCAAAAGTTGCCTACAAGCGAAAGTCGCTTCCGATTTTTTTTGACAAAAGTTGCCTTTAAGCGAAAGTCGCTCATGATTTTTTTTTTTTGCAAAAGTTGCCTACAAGGTAGTCTCTTGATATTTTTTTTTTGGCAAAAGTTGCCTATAAGCGAAAGTCGCTTCTGATTTTTTTTTGCAAAGATTTTACTTAGATTTAACAGGTTTTTTTTTTCCTTAGATATACTTTACCCACTTTACGATTATGTCTGAGGATATACCAATGGTCAGGATTGGCCGAGAGATCAACGGATCAACATGAAGAGATGAACGGATCTTAAGATAAAAATAGCATCGGTTCATAAACACGACGAGATCAATGGATGTCTGTAATCATCGCAGCGAGAACGGATGTCCAGAGATCAATGGGTCTCACAATCATGATTATCTAAATCTAAAGGATTGAAGAATCATGCCAAGTTTGAAGTTGGTACTTTCAGTCCATCGAAGAGCCTGAGGACAGGCTTATATGCAGGATGGCCGAATGTAGGAATATGATGAGTGTAGCATAGGCAACCAGTATCACACATGTGTGTATATCATGTTGCCTATATCTTAATTATTAGAGTGAGTTGTATGCGCAAGTCAGTGCGACTGTAATGGCTGTCAAGACATATTCGTTGTATCGATTGGAATAAACTCAGTTTGCTACGTTATTATCGTGTTATAATATTATAATTTTATATTATTCCTTAGAATAAATTTTATTTTTTGACGTAATAGGTAGTCCTTCTTCTATGGGAAATTTTATTTTATTTCAGAAAGTTCTTTTTGCCGATGAAGACGACAATAGGGATGGAACACCTTTATGTTTACCAGAAAATGAGGAAGAATTCATAGGTATTCACAATGATGACATTATTTACGATTTACCTGATGGATCAGATTTGGAATCCGATTACAACGACGAAGAGACGTATTTGCTCGGACATGCAACCGCTGAAGACGAAATTGTTGAAAGTGACTTAGAAGAAATACAGCCAGAAAACAGTGACGACGATATCAGTGAAGATGATATTCCATTAGCTCAGCGTATTTTGGCACTTTCATTGAAACGTAAAAACAAAAAGACAAGACCAAAAAAGACTGAGAAAAAAGACTGGAAATGGTGCAATAATGACAGCATGTATGGGCCAGCAACTTTGCCACAGTTTCGGGGAACAGAAAATATTCATGTTCAAGGAACCAATCCCATTGATTATTTTTTATCATTGTTCACGGCAGACATAATGGATGACATACTCTTTCAGACCAATTTATATGCTGGCCAAAACAATAAATTAAATTTTGGTTTCACAAAATATGAATTATATGCTTTCTTGGGCATACATTTAGTAATGGCATCCCAGAATACGGCTTTACTGGTCAAGTGATAATGGCCTGAGAATGGACTTGATTGCAGATGATATGCCTGTTAATAGATTTGAATCTATTTTGAGATTTTTACATTTCGTAAATAATGATAATCTAAATCAAAATAATACGGACAAATTGCGAAAAATCCGACCATTTTTGGATAAAATTCAAAAAAACTTTTTAGCTGCCACAGATCCAGAGGAATACCAATCAGTTGATGAGCAAATTATTCCACTAAAAGGAAAATTAGGTATAAAGCAATACTTGCCAAAAAAACCTAAAAAGTGGGGTGTCAAAGTTTGGGTAAGAGCTGGAATTAGTGGATATATGTATCGTTTTGAGGTTTACCAAGGAGCTTCGGGAGATAGAAGTCAAATTAGTAAACTTGGAGCGTGCGCTGACGTAGTTTTGCGTCTTACTGAGGACTTAGAGAGAATCAATCATAAAGTATTTTTTGATAATTTATTTTGTTCACTTCCGCTTATTGAAGAACTACATAAAAGATGTATATGGGCAACAGGAACTCTCCGAATGAATCGACTACAAAATTGTGATTCTGTTATGAAAACTGATAAACAAATGAAACAAGAGGGTAGAGGAACTTCATCCGTTGCAAGTACTGAAGATGGCAATATAATTGTTTCCAAATGGCTAGACAATAAGACTATTTACATTGTTTCTAATTGTGCTGGAATAGAACCTCAGAATAAAACAAAACGCTGGTGTAAATCTACTAAGACTTTTATAGAAGTGAATAGACCATTTTATGTTCAGTTTTATAACAAAAACATGGGAGGTGTAGACCTGATGGACCAGTTATTGGCCCTGTATCCTATAAGGAGAAGAAACAAACGCTGGTACATTAGAGTTTTTATGCATTTTGTGGATGTTCTTGTTGTAAATGCATGGATTTTGTACAAGAAAAATGGAAATCCAAAAAAAGATCTGCTTGAATTTAAAGCAAGCATTGCCAGAGCTTTAATAAATTTGGGAACACAGAAAGAAAATAAACGTGGTAGACCTTCTTCTGGCACACCACCTCCCATTTTGAAGAAAAAGAAACCCAATCACCATGCACCACCTGAAATTAGATTAGGTAATTGGGGGCACTGGCCACAACTGATTGATATAAAAAATGCTAGAAGATGTCACTCTAGAGTATGCCAAAGAAAAACAAAATACATCTGCAAGAGGTGCAACGAACCGCTGTGTCCATCCTGCTTTGAATATTTTCATACCAGTAACTGATGGTTCCGCGGTTCCGCAAGTGCATAGTGGCCACTATAGTGGACGGACTATTTTTTAGTTATTAAGAAAAAAAAATTCTGTTTTAACATTTAATATGCCCTTTTCTAATGTTAATTTTTAATGTTTCGGAATAAAATAATTTTTTGAAGAAAAAAGAAAATGTTCCTTAAAATTATGCATGAGAGGGTTAAGAAGACCGGAAAATACATCTTTTGCTCGTGCTACTGCATTTAATAAGCCAAATATAGCTGCATATTTTAACGCACTTGCAAAAATTCTAGATCAGTACCAGTTTGCACCCGAAAATATATATAATGTAGACGAATCTGGTCTAAGCACTGTACAAAAAAGGCCACAAAAAATTTTTGCTACGAAAGGACGAAAACAAGTTGGCACTCTAAGCAGTGCTGAGCGTGGACAGCATTTTACTGTTGTGTGCGCAATGAATGCGATTGGAAATTTTGTTCCCCCTGCGTTTATTTTCCCACGCAAGAGGTTTAAAAATGAACTTATGGATAACGCACCACCAGGAAGCACTGCGTTTTGCCAGGAAAAGGGGTGGATGAATAGTGAGATATTTCTGAAATGGATTAAACATTTTGTTCATTATACCAAAGCTTCCAAAGACAACAAGGTTTTAATCTTATTGGATGGGCACTCTAGCCATAAAAGCTTGGAAGTTTTGCGAGCAGCCAAAGATAATGGAATTGTCTTATTTTGTTTTCCCGCACACTGCACCCATAGAGTGCAGCCACTTGATGTTGGCTTCTTTGGCCCATTGCAGACTTACTACGATCAGGAGGTTCAAAATTGGCTAAAGCAAAATCCTAATAGGCTCGTAACGCACCTTCAGGTTGCAGGACTGTTTACGAAAGCATTTTTAAAAAGTGCAACCCCACTTAATGCCATACATGCCTTTTCCAAAACCGGTATTCAGCCTTTTAATCCCGATATATTTAAAGACTGGATGTTTAATGCCTCATTGACCACCGAAAAACCGGCGCCTGAACCCCGTAACGACCCAGCCGAAATAAAATCTGATTCAATAAGTGATCACGGTGTAGATTATGGACAATTGCTAAATGAAGACTTACAAGTTCCGTCTTGCTCAAACAGGTCACCAAAGCAAATAATTAATAAGCTATCACCAGTACTTTTAGCGCTTCCCAAAGATGAAATCAAAATGAGAAGGCAACGAGGAAAAGTTGGATTGCTAAATGGAACACCAGAAATTAAAGAAATTATGGAAAAAGACGAAGAAAAAGCTGCACAAGAACGACGAAGGCAAGCAAAACAAGCTAAAAGAAAGATAGTAGAAGATATCCCAACAAGTAATCACACTAAGCAACGAATACGATTGCCAAGAAATTCAAAGAAACAAAAAATAAATGAAAATACCGAAAATAAAGACACAGAAACTAACGACGAAGGCGACCCATATCATTGTTCCAGTGATGAGTCCGAAGCAGCATGCCTATACTGCAACGACTTATACACACGTTCCAAATCCAGAGAAATGTGGATCAGGTGCCTAATCTGCCATTCGTGGTGCCACAGTGAATGTGCGGGAGTTTCTTCAAACATAAAAAAGTTTGTATGTGATATCTGCATGTAGACTCCTTTGAGTATTTTTAAGTTATGTTTTATAACGTTTTTTACTTAATAAATATTACAGTTCGAAAATAAATACAAATATCATGGAGTATGCCATCATAGGAAACTTAGTTTCCTATGATGGCATACTTCAATTTTTATTTGGTTAGTAATATTTTTCCAAATACGTTCCCAATCTTGAATTTGGAGGGTAGACATGAATTTCCCCACAGACCAGCATCTATATTGTAAATAAAATCTAATTTCATCTATAAAAATTTAAGTTATAATTTTTTAAAGTTAAGTATGCCATCATAGGCTACCTTCCCCTACATATCAAGATCCATATAAAATTATAAAACAAATGTAGATAAAACACATTTTTCTTTTATATAATTGATTGCTATTTATGTACCTGTTTAATTTTAGTTGAGGATTGTAAAAAAACTGGAAATTCCTTAGGGAAAAATTTTAGTCGAGAGAAGCAGAATCTCCAGATGCTACAAAGAAGTGGTGCTGGATCATCATTAACGACACCGTGGCCGTTAATGTCATTCTTCGAATTTATTTTTGATCATAAGACACCTAGAGAGTAAGTTTAAGTTTAAAAAAAAATATATATTTATATATTAGGTATATACTGTATTAATATAATCATAACTTTGTTTTCAGAACTAGTATTTTAGAGAAAAATAATATATATTCACCTTCGTTAATTATGGAGGCAAAAGTAGTTTCAGAACCTTCGTTAAATGAATCTAGTCTGACCAACCTAGAGTTTGATAGTTAAATTAACCAATTTAATATACTTAATGGCCATCAAGAGGCATGTGCTACTCCACCTGTAGTGAACCTTAATCGTAGCAATTTAGAAATACCGAGGGAAATACCTTTTACTCCTATTAGTATTCCTAAAAGGAATAATAAAAGAAACAGATACTCAAACGGAAAATGAACTAGATGTTTGGGGCCTATTAGGAAAAATTTCCAATTCAGTGGATCAAGTTACCTCTGCATTCCCAAATACCAGAGATAAACTTGACGAGTTTTCATCATATTTGGTATCGGAACTGAGAGAGTTTCCAGAAGAACAAGGAGAAGAATATATTGACAAAACAATTATTAGACTCCTTCTAATTAAAAGAAAATTGAGGCAAATACAAGGCCATATTTTTTTCAAATTTTATTAATAGTTTTATAAGTAATTATCAAAGAACCTTTATTGTTTACTATGCACTAAGATTATTTTGCCATGGACAATCAATTGTACCAAACTGGCTAAAATAATCTTTTAAAAAATTTCTGTAATCTCAGGCCTCCTTTTTGGCATTTCTATTTCCAAACCTTAGACCGACATTTTCAAAAGCATTATTTGTTGGAACTTGATTACGCCATTCACCTTCTGAGAGAGTTCCATTTATTTCCCTGTCTATAAATTGGGGTGCACATGTAACGAACATTTTATACTCGTTAGGATTTTATTTTTTCGTATATTTATATTTATATTTATTATTCAAACAGAAAAGATAATAAATATTGTTATGGTTATTGGAATTCTTATTTCGTATTTATGTAGTTAATATTTAAAAATAACTTTTCGAGTGCACCCTGTATTTCATTTCGAAGGCAATCGAATGTTCTTTGCTAAGCAACGTCAGAGGAAGGGATACGAGTAGTATAAAAGGCTATGCATCGAAAAAGCCGGTAGCTTTTGTTTTGTAAATTCATCCCACATCTTTCTTTCTTATCCCCGGAGAGTTTAGTTTTAATCGAAGCGAGGTTATCAAGTGAAGGGTTTAATGTTTAGCTATAGGTAAGGTAGACCGTTTTCTTTATTTAATCTTTAAGGTGAATTGTTAGCTAAATGCTGCGTTAGAGCGTTGTCTATCGACTAAGGGTATTTGTTGCAGGGATTTATTAGTGATTAACGGATCTATATTCCATTAATTTAGATCTATCTCGTTAGTTAGGGGTAGATTTCAGTCATTTGAATTGAACAAGGAAGTTTTTCAACTATTTAGAGGATTTTTTTTTTTTTCGAGAAAAAGCCATTTTGCATTTTAACTCAAACCAAGGGATTTTGACCTTTATTGCGTCGTTATTGGACATGGCTAATTTTAAGTTTAGGCAGTGGCTCCGTGTCCGATATAGGATACGGAGCTGCTCGTTCTCCACGTCCGAGCTCGGATATCTAGATTACAGTTCTACACGTCCGTCAATGGTTCGAACTTCGAACTGTAGAAGGTGTAGACTGTAGAAGCTGAAGATAATGAAAGTCGGGGATGAAGTTGTGTCTTACGATGATTTAATTAAAGCTCTTAATGCTTACGAACAATTAAATTTTGTAAAATTTTATAAAAGAAATTCAAAAAAATTGAAAAATACAGAAAACAATAATTGTCTGTATTCCTACATAAAATTTTCTTGTAAACAGGGTGGTAATAAATTTAGATCATTTTAAAGGGGCAAGACCGAACACCAAGTAAGTTATAGGCAATATACAAAGGTACATTATTACCTAATAATAATTTGTAGATCACATCATACAAGCAACTGTTCAGCTTTTATGGATGTTTGGTTTAGGCGGAAAATAAAGAGGTTGCAAATCATAGATGCTATTTTTGAGCACAACCATATAGTTTCTAAGGTATTGATGCATTTTCGTAATATGCTTATTTTGGTGTCTACCCACTAAACATAATTTTGTTACATTTACATAAAATACTTCAGTCAATGATTAGGTGGAAGTAAACTTACCTCTCTAACAGTGTGAAGGCCTGGCTAGATTTAGGTTTCGAACACAAGGTGAAGAAAAGCCAGATGTATGTAACAACATTCTTGAGTCATGATAAAACTACTAGACTTTAAAATAGATCTGAAAATGTTAAGGTGGATAAGGACTAATAACTCCTCTTCAATCTAATCATCTACTTTAAAAAATATGTGAAGGTTTTGTAATATAACATGTTTGGTGGGATCTACCTACGTATTATCTATTTTATAATTATTATTTTGTATTTGCAGGAACTTTTTCAATACTATGTGTCTGAACACAAATTAGATGCTAATACCGGTATGGGAACATGCTAAGTCTGCATGCTAACAAAAAGTTAATTCAGTCGCATATACAAAATAAAAGTGGAAAGCGAGTTACACTGAAAAATCTATACAACATTAGCTCACGAGCAGTACCTGGGAAACAAGATTCCACTAGTTCAAACTGCTTAAACTTGCTTCAAGATACATATATGGTAGGTATATTAACCTACAACCTAGTAGATACTGTTGTGAGTTGCCTAGCTAGTAGAGGTATGTCTATTGCAAAGGTGTATTGTGAGTTACCTAACTAGTAGAGGTTGGCATGTTTGCCAATGTGACGGACAACTGGCAACGTTCTTCCTCTTTCTTGGTTCAAGGCCAAATGTTTTGTAGTCCAGCTAATAAACGTTCTTATTAAAATGTAAGTTTATTATTAATAATTTATAATTGTTTACAACATAACAAGATAGACACTAAAACGGACTTGGTAAGTGATTTAATTAAGAATGTCACCGAATATAATATTTGCTCACAATCAAATGGAACAGAAAGATTTGTAGAACAAAAAACTTTGACTGGAATGTTCCTAATGAAGCTAATTGAAATAGCAAAACAAAATTCACAAAGGTCACCAGGAGGTAACAAGTTTAATGAAATTATAAAAAAAATTTCAATGTACTTATTTTACGTTGGAGGCCGTTTATTATATGAAACACTACACTCGAACTTAACTGATGTGCTCCCTTCAATTACTACCATAAAGCGATTTGTGAGTTCACAAAGAACAAAATTGGAAGAAGGTTTTGAATTGAAGAATTAAATAATTTTCTAGTGAAAACAAATCTCCCAAAAGTTGTTTGGATTGGTGAGGATGCAACTCGTATCACTGGAAAAATTGAATACGATTCAAAGACCAATAAAATTCTAGGTTCTTGTTTACCACTTTCAGACAAGGGAGTCCCAGTGAATAATGCATTTATTGCAGCGTCCGCAGCAAATATTGATCAGTATTTTTCAGAAGCAGAAAAAGTAAATTATGCGTACGTTATTATGGCGCAATCGGTGTCCATATCATCTCCATCATTTTGTTTATCTATTTTTGGAACCAATAATAAATTCACATTTGAAGATGTCAAGAAAAGATGGAAATACATGAAAGAGGAAGCATCCAAATTTGGTATCAGAATTTTGGGATTTTCAGCTGATGGAGATAGCCGGCTGCTTAAAGCAATGAAAATTAAATGTAAACTGCCCACTAGGCAATCTTAAACTTACAAATGGCCATGGTTTCAAATGGACACACATGCAGATGAGTCTTGCTATATACAAGATACTGTACACATTTGTACTAAGTTAAGAACCAGGTTGTTAAAAACATATATCATTCTTCCACTTGGAAATTATGTTGCGTCTATCAGCCATCTAGAAATTCTGATAAAAGAGTATTCTAAGTATAAACATTTTTTTTAGTTCAGTCTGATTTGAAGCCAGAAGATAAAACGCAGCGGCTGAAAAAATGTGTTCTGAAAGAGTGGTTGAACTTTTGAGAACTGTTCCAGACAGCCAAGGCACAATTGCGTATTTAAAAATTATGAATTATTCTACATCATTTTTAGACGAGAGCATTGATATAGAAACGCGAATATATCGTTTATTTTATTCAGTGCTATTTTTACGAATTTGGAAACAATGGCTTTTAGAACATGAGCTTTATACAATTTCTAATAATTTTCTAACAACTAACTGTTACTGTGCTATCGAGCTTAATGCCCACTTCTGACCTATTAAAACATTCCATTACCTACAATGCCAAAAAATTGTATAATAACCTTCCGATGCAATTAAAATCTATAAATACATACGATAAGTTCCGACGACTGGCTAAAGCTTTTCTTCTAGAAAGACCATATTACACAGTAGCAGAATTTTATAACGTACCTTAGACATTTGAGTTCCACATACAATGGCATTAATTAAATAATTAAATATTAAAGTTTAAATTTAAATTTAAATTTAAAAATTAAATTAGAATAATTATAATGACGGATATTGCATATCCATTGCAATTGTTATTCCTATTTTGTCTGTTTGTTTTTTCTGCTGTTTAGTTATTTTTATAATATGTTTAGTATTTAAGTTACACGCTTTGTCTATAAAATTTTTTACGACAATAAAGCATATCTCTCTCTCTCTCTAATCTAATAAAATTGGTGCAGATCTTCAGAGATGATGAAATTTTCCGTGGCTCTCCAGCAGTCAGATGTGTGAAAAAATTTTCCGTGCTACTAGATCATTAACATCAACTTTTTCAACTGTCGTTAATTTTAGTATTAAAGACATTTTAAAACGTATTAATAGGATATCCGCTATAAATGATACTATTCACGATTTAAACCAAGAATTCATATTTCCTAGAGAGAAAAAAAAACAATACAAGAACAAAATATTAAGAATCTTGATGATGACTTAATTGAAAAAAACGTATTAAGAGCCTTAAACGACGCTTAAGAAGATACTAAAAAACTTGGAATAATTTTAAAATATGAAGAGGATAAATCGTGGAATATACTAAACCTAAATGTAGCAAAGGATAAGATTTCAATGATCTAGTAAATATACATGATACCGGTACAAATGTTATTAGAAATGTACTAGAAAATCAAATAAATGATGACGCTGAATACAGAACCGAAAATTTAGATAGAATTTTAGATTTGGCAGAAATCGTCAACACACGGGAAAATCTTAATGTAAAGGATTTTTCAGAAAAACATGTTCAGAACAAAAATTTATCTGAAAACAGTCCATTCGTAGAAGTGACCTTGGGGTCTAAAATATTGATTATTAAAAAATCCACTCTATGTTGGCTGCTTGAGGAGAACAAGGAAAAAATTGGCAGTGACAGACTGCGAAGATTTGTCACAAAAAAGCAATATGACCAGTCAACTTCATTGAGAAGTAACATACAAAAAACATTTGAGAAAACTGACAATGTATCTATTGGCGATTGGTATTTTTTCAAATAATGGCAATTTTAGGGAGTTTCATGTAACTTTACCCTCAACTTTAGCAACCAGCTTACTTAGCAGATACCTGATTGGAAGAATTTTGTCGTTCAGTTATCTATCAGGAACAAATAAAAATAAACAGTATTCCCTAGAAAATGCTCCA
>OV651814.1:88374327-88399327 GCA_927349885.1 Psylliodes chrysocephalus
AAAGTACATTTACCTATCTGAATATTTCATCAGAGAATATATGGACATATCCACAGTGCAAAGTACTAAGGGAAATGGTGGTGTGTTACTTATTGTAAACAAGTTTAAGTTTTCGCGGCATAAAACTTTAAACGGTACGCGACAACTCGGCGATGCAAAGCCGGCGACGGTCAACTCGGCGATGCCAAGTCGGCGATGGCCAACTCGACGATGGTAAACTCGGCGACGATCAACTCGGCGAAAAGGAATACAATAATATAATATGCAATTATTTATTATAATACAATTATTTATTATAATACAATATAATATACAATCTATAAAAAAAATTGATTAGAGAACTTGATTAATAAAATAAAAATATATAAGAGATTTTAAAAGTGACAATAAAATCAATTAAGGGTTTTAACTACAATTAGGGTTTCTAATACATATTATTAGAAAGCAAATTAAAATATTAAGGGAAAATTTAGAGCTTCAGATTTTTCAATGCAAAATAAAAATAAGATATAATGTATTAAAATATTAGGTTATGAAATAAAAAAATTTAAGTAACATATTATATGCTGAAACGGAATTAAAAAATAAAAACTGAAATAAAAAAAGGTTGATTGTAGAATATTGTTATTTATTATAATACACATTACAATTATTTATAATACATATATTTATTATAATACAATATAATATAAAAAAACTAATTCATGTTGTAATTATGTGATATCCCTCTGAGATACTCGATCAAATTTTGCCTGTTATAATTGGCCACTTTATTTAAAATCCTCTCGTCGGCTTCCTCATAACGTTTCCTTTTTGATGCGCCATTGCGCTTGGCAATTGCTCGTTCATAGTCTGCATCGTACGAAGACTGTACCTTTTTTAAATTATCTATGAATGTCCGTAACGAAGGATGAGCAATGCCAGAACCAAAAGCCAGTTGCAACTTGCGATGACATGCTTCTGCAAAATTATTTGTCCTATCTCGTCCATTCAATGTTCGAAAATAAACGGACCAAACTGCTGATGGAAAAGTTGCTGGCACTCTGGTTCCATTATTCCTAAGTCGACCGATATAATTGCTGGTAAACCATTCTAAAATTGGTTCTAATATTTCTGGCAACTCATTTTTCAATTCGGCAATGGCCTCAATCACATCCTCTTCTGGGACAAATGCCAATGATGTTACCATTTTTGCTTGTAGTGAAAATTCGGGATCAGTATTGTACATTCCTAGGAGATTGCAAGAAGATAAATGCTTTCGAAGATTTTTGACCAAGTGGAATAAGCATCATCTAATTTCGGCATCTGGGAAAACTTGTCTTACGGCCTGGTGAATTGCCAACTCAAAGTCGACACTGATGCTTTCCGGATTTAATTGCGGTCAAAGAACTTTTATCATGTTAAACACATTGAGATATGTTTCTGCACTTTTATTGGGCAGCAAGCAATATAGTACAGGAAAAACTGGACCCTTCTCTTCATGCGTATCTTTTCTTGCCAGGACAACAAATATTTGAGCAAAAAGTGGAGGACACAATAAGAATGTGCCGTCAACAAATAATTCTTTCATGCTTGCACTCCATGTTGCATGGTATTCTCTACCAAATATTAGAATTCGATGTGGATCTACTTGATCTCTTCCGGAATCTGCCAGAAAAAAATTCTCAAATTGAGTAGGGCTGTAATAATATTGCGAGTACACTTCTGGGATGATAATTTCACTAAGAGTTTCTGGATTGGCGGGTGCTTTGCACATGGTTACTCTTACTCTTTGAATGTTTCTCCGCATAACACTGGAACTTGGAAGCATTCCTTTAACCGCAGCTGGTACATTTTCCAAAACTCGTCCTCTGATTTGGGCAGGATTCTCCATCGTTGTCGCGGCCAGGTGCTTCACAGTGGTATTCATTTTTTACAGAACAACATTTGCTGCATTTCCTACCGTATTACATGTGTGTTCATTTCGTATACATTTGAAAGAACCATCCATAATATTGGTCCATATTCTTCCTTTGCATCTTTCATGCTTGTTTTCGCAGCGCCAGAATTGAATGGTGTTCGTTTTATCCTTCGTGTATAGGTAGCCATTATTTTGAATTTTCTCTACTGTTTTTAAGCAACTTGTGTACTCATAAAACCAAAGAGTTGATGCGAAGTCCAATTTAGGTCTTACTAGAGTAAAATATAGCAGCTTTATGGTGTTAATGTTTGTAAAATTTGCTGTTTGTCTTATTACGAATCCCAATATCTTATTTGCTGCGGAAACTATATTTTTTACGTGTGTAGCAAACGAAAAGACGTTGTTGTAGGTTACACCAAGGTCTTTAGTTTCTATGCATCTTACCAAGGTATCCCCTCCCATCTCATATTCGAATAAAATTGCTTCCCTGGAACGAGTTATACTCATCACTTTACATTTACTGATGTTAAAATTCAGTTTGTTAATCACACTCCATTCATAAACCCTATGTATATCTTTTTGTAGCATAACACAGTCTCGAACTGAGTTTATTCTACTGTAAATTTTGAGGTCATCTGCAAATAGAAGACACTCACCGTGCTTAAGAACAGAAGAAAGATCATTGATGAATATATTAAATAGTAGAGGTCCAAGATTAGAGCCCTGCGGTACTCCGGAATTTGCATGATATTTTCCAGAAACATTTCCATTATGTCTAACTACAAACTTTCTGTTTTCTAAATAGCATTTTATTAATTCTATAAAGTGTTCAGACAACCCAAATTTTACTAGTTTTTTTAGAAGTACATCATGATTTACACGATCAAATGCTTTTCGAAAATCTGTAAAAATTGTATCCATTTGAGATTTAGCTCCCAAAGTTTCGAATGCTTGATTTCCAAAAATGAACAAATTAGTATTTATAGATTTATTTGACATAAAACCGTGTTGCTGAGATACTATGTATTTTTCTACGTATTTATATAATTTGGTATATATTATCTGTTCAAATAGTTTAGATGGGGCACACATTATCGAAATAGGCCGGTAATTTTCTACATTTGATTTTCCACCAGACTTATAAATCGGTGTAGTGACAGCAGTTTTCCATTGCACTGGAAATACTTTTGTGTTGAGAATTAAATTAAAAATATAAGTAAGGGGCTTTCTTAGCCATTCACTACAACCTTTTAAAACATATGGTGGAATACCATCCGTACCCTCAGCTTTTTTCGGCTTTAATTTTTTTACCGCATTATCAAAATCAAGATCAGAAATTTTTTTAATTAAAAAAGAATCGCAAATATTATTCACTTCGTTATTAAAATCTAACTTGTAATCAGCTTTATTAATGTCATATATACGAGTAGAAGAGAAAAATTCCGCAAAAACATCTGCGGTTTTTTGATCTTCCACTATATTTCCTTGATAAATAAAATTACTATTTACTGTGCAGTTTTCTCTTCTATTATTAACATAATTCCAAAAACAACTAATATCAACACCCACATTTTCTTGCAATTATTTGAGGTACCTACTCTCTTCTTTTTTTACAAGTGCTTTAGCATGTCTTTTCATTTCTAAATATTTTTCTTTATAAAAATTTCATATATTTTGTAGCTTCCTATACTTACATTTTTCTGTCAATGCTTCCTTTATTTCTTTCGTAAACCAGATTGGAAATGTATTATAATATTCGAATTTTTTAAACTTAGGAACACACTGTGAAAAAATAGCATTCCATATTTTATAGAAGGTGTCTAGAGCTGCGTTTACATTTGATTCCAACAAAACTGCTGTCCAATCCGTATCCCGCACCTTAAACGCAAGACTTTCAAAGTTTGCTTTTTTAAAATTGTATCGATTTTCGGTAATTTTATGCGTTGTATGATTGTATGATTTTTCGGTTTTGGTATATTTAATTATTATGTCAAGACTCGGATGGTATAAATCTTCTTTAACGAATGGAGTAGAATCTCTAACTACATTACAGTACTGTTTATTATTTTCGAAACAAATTGCCAAGTCAAGAGTTTTATCTTGAAAATTTTTAACATTATTAAAAAATGTGAAGGTATTAAAATTTAAGAATTGATATAAGATGTTTAATTTTTGGTTTAGAGCTCTGTTGAAACTAAAGTCAGTCCCTGTAATATCATTAATATTGAAATCTCCAAATATGTATGTACTCTCAATATCAACTGTCTGTTCCTGTACAAAGTTAAAAAGTGATTCATAAACATGATTTGAACTATTTGGAGGTATATATAAATAAAACTATAAAAGTAAATTTTTTGTTACCTATTTTAAAATGTACGGCTAATGCTTAAAAAGTACTACATTTTTTAACAGTTTTAATTAGTTTATACTTTTTGGTTAAAGCAAGAAAAACACACCCACCTCTTACCTTATTTGTAAGTTCTAGATCTCTATTTGCTCTTACTAAGTGATACATATTTGTATCTATAATTTCGCCATCATTCACCCATTGTTGCAACCATGTTTCCACAGCTAGAATGATGTCGAAGTTATGATCTAACGAACTTCTAAGAAAATCGTTGGTTTTACTGTTTAAACCTATAGTTTTTTCTTGTGAAACAAACGTTAGAAATTTGTGTGAGATGAGCCACATACACCGTGTCCCACGTAAGGCGGGCATTACAACTTTATGGAGAATAAATTAATTTGTATTTTCGCCATTTTCTGAGTATACATAATCGAATATGCTCTTTTTAATTAAAATAAAATGAACTCTGTGCAACTTCCGGTTATACCGGAAGTGACCACTAACTTCGTTATTTTAAAGGGAATACCCCATATTTTTTTTTAATTTTAGATTCAGCATGAAATTCTGTAAACAACGATACCCCATTTGCCTATTCTATTTGTAGCGGATTTGGCGTTATTCAATTTTTTTCTACATTTTTAGTCGCCGGTAGACATTTTCTTAAAGTCGTCTATCTCAGGTACTATATCTATCAGATACTTAAAATTTTAACCAGAGGTAGTAGATGGGATGTACTTCTTGAGAATATTTAGTTATTCATTATTTGTTGTACGGGGTGTTTGCAAATTATTTTTAAAAATGAAATTTTTTAAACATAAAAAACTTTTTTATTTTAAATTGAACACCCTATATATTTTTTAAATTTTAGATTCAGCATGAAATTCTGTAAACAATGATACCCCATTCGCCTATTCTAATTATAGTGTATTTGGCGTTATTCAGTTTTTTATAAACTTTTATATGCCGGCAGACATTTGCTTTTTTAAATTTACTTGTACATCGTTTGTTCGACTGTGTATTTGGAAATTATTTTAAAAAATAAATATTTTAAACATGAAATTTTTTTTTTATTTTAAATGGAAAATCCTGTATATTTTTATTTCATTTTGTTCAGAAAATTATTCTTCATTGATCTTCATTTGCACTATTAATTCCCTATAATTATCTCTCGCTAATTTTAAGAAAATTTAAATTTAAATTTTACGCATGCACCTACATAATATAGTATAGTTTTACATTTTAATTTTTTATATTAGTATGCCGTGGAAATATGCTAAACAACAATCTGTCAACAAACTGAATTGTCATATTTCTATGTATGTAAGTTGTGTATTTTTTGCGTTCAAAATATGGAAAATATGGAAAATATTGAAAATATTGAAGAATATACCAACCAAGATATTCTTAATTTATTTTACATTCATGGAGAATGTAATCGAATCAAAAGTAGAACCTGCCGCATGTTTAATGAACGATACCCTCATTTACCACCAATGAACAGACAGAAATTTGATAGAATCGAAGCTAACTTTTTGAATAATTTTAAACAAAACCCGGGAAGAAACCGTCAACATTATGTCCGAGATGAAGAAGTTAATCTAATTAACGTATTAGGGTATTTTACTGCGTATCCTCACGCCTCCATTAGAATGGCTCAAGATAATTTAAATATTAGTCGAGGGTCAATACAACGAATTTTAGCACTAAATAAATGGCATCCCTATGCACAAAGAAAAGTTCATGAGTTGCGAGATGGTGATCAAATAAGACGAACTGAATTATGCGAATGGTTATTGGTACGAATTCAAGAAGATCAGGAGATTTTAAACAAAATTTTGTGGTCAGACGAGTCGAAATTTACACGTAAAGGGATCATCAATCGCAAGCAATGTCATTTCTGGGCAAACGAAAATCCACATTTTTATCGTGAAGCACAATTTCAGTACGAATTTAGTTTTAATGTGTTTGCAGTGATCGGTTTTGGAAGAGCTTTTTATTACATTTATAATGAAAGACTGACCTCAGAAAGATACATTAGAATTCTTAGAGAAGTAGTTGCCGACATTTTAAACCAGCTACCAAATAATAATTTTTGGTACCAGTTGGATGGTGCCCCAGCACATTCAACATACTATGTAAATCAAGAAATTACAGCACTCTTTGAAGACCGATGGATAGGTCCAAATGGTCCTTGGCTTTGGCCTGCAAGATCGCCAGATCTAACTCCTGTTGATTTTTTTTATGGGGTCATATTAAAAATTTAGTGTACTCTACCCAAATTAATACTAAAGAAGAATTAGAGCAAAGAGTTCGGAATGCCTTTAACGAGTTAGATGGTGAAATGATTCGTATAGCAACAACTAATCATGTTGAAAAAAGATTGTTAAAATGTTTAGAAGCTAACGGGGGGCATTTTGAACATTTGATAAAAGGATTTTTTTAAACCATGTGCTTTTAATAAAAATTGTTTTTAGTTAGTATGTACCTTATCATTAAAAAAATTTAAACTTTTTAAACGACATATTTTGTTGCAGAAAACTGTAAATGTTTTTAAAAGTACATCCCATCTACTACTTCTGGCTAAAATTTCAAGTATCCAACAGAAATAGTACCTGAGACAGTAGACTTTAAGAAAATGCCTACCGGCGCGACGACTAAAAATTAAAAAAAAAATGAATAACGCCAAATCCGCTATAATTAGAATAGGCAAATATGGTATCATTGTTGACAGAATTTCATGCTGAATCCTAAATTTAAAAAATATATAGGGTGTTCCCTTTAAAATAAAAAAGTTATTTATGTTTAAAAAATTTCATTTTTAAAAATAATTTGCAAACACCCCGTACAACAAATAATGAATAACTAAATATTCTCAAGAAGTACATCCCATCTACTACCTCTGGTTAAAATTTTAAGTATCTGATAGATATAGTACCTGAGATAGACGACTTTAAGAAAATGTCTACCGGCGACTAAAAATGTAAAAAAAAATAACGCCAAATCCGCTATAACTAGAATAGGCAAATGAGGTATACGAAGAAATGTAAAGTCATCAGTAAGGAAGCAAATCCAGATGCATGAATGGAAGAAATCCCGTGATCAGCTCAACGATGGAAACTAAATAAGTATTTTGTGGTAGTGTAGCTATGTAGTGTAAAAACAAAAATTAAGTGTTTAATGAGTGACGAAGAAAATTTTCTCTGTGAATTTCGAGCTTTCGAAGAAGAAATTGTTAAATTCGAAACTAATTTTACTAAGGACCGTATTGAAAAACGAAAGGACAAAAATAACACCGAGCGTCGGATAAAAAGGTTAGATACTTATAGAATAGGTTTTTTAGATTTAAAATCACGATATAATAATAAAAGTTTTTCATCAAATTTTATATGTAAAATTTCAGTTTATGCAGAAAAGATAGAACAATTCATTAAAAAATGTAATGATATTTTAGAAGAAAGATTAAAAAACAGGATAGGGAAAATCTGCAATTACAATTGAATGATGGAGATTTATTACTAAATTCACCAAATGTTGAACTAGGCCAATTTTTTATTGACAGTGTCGAGAATAGTTCTAATCCAGATAATACTGAAAATTTTTTACCAATTAATATGGCTAATTTTGACTTTAAAACGGCTGCTAGCTTGTTGCCAAAATTAAATTCTAGCGATTCTGAGTCAGTTTATAACTTAATAGAAGGTATCCAGCTTTATGAACCCTCTTTAAATCAAATTGGTAAACCCCTTTTGATGAATTATATTTTAAAAGCTTGCATTTCACATAAAGATAGCATTCGTATAAAAAAAAGTTATGATAACACAGTAGAATTAATTAGTGACCTTAAAAAACAATTTTTACCTAGGCAGTCTTCAACTGCTTTGGCTGCTAAATTACAAAGTACTACTCAAGGCGAGATGGATATCGAGGAATATGGTAGAAAAATTGAAGAGTTAATGTCTCAACTCACCATTGCACAGACTGGTGATAATGATAATGCTTTGCCAATATTTCAAACAGAAAATGAAGAAATAGCTGTTGATGTGTTTGCAAGGGGAATACGAAACACAGAATTGCGTACTATAGTTAAAGCAGGTCGCTACAGAACATTAAACGAAGCTATAAACGCGGCTAAAGATGAGGTATTTATTTCAAAACAAACTTCAACCATGTACCACATGCAAAGAGGTATTAGTAACAATTTTCAAGCTAATAAATTTAGAGGTACCAATAATAGAAGCCATAACAATAATTTTAGAGGTAATATGAATAATAGGTATAATACGAATAGTAGTGGTAGATATAACAATAATTCAAATAACCATTATTATTCTAGAAAATATAACTACCAAGGTTCTCGTCCAGCTCGAAGTAGGAATAATTATTTTAGAAATAGTAGAAATTATCGTGGAGTAAATCGCCCAGTTTATACAGCAGTGGAACGCGAATCAACTTCGGTTGCTGGGGGTATGAATGAACCAAACTCATCTCAAACCCAAACGTTTTTTCGTGCCTCCCCGGAAAATAACTAATTATAATAAAATAAATCAATCTACGGTACAGTACAAGTATAATCTACAGTACGTTCAAATGACCTATGGTAACAGAATAGTTCGATTTTTATTAGATACCGGAGCTTCTATAAGCGCATTTTTTATGAACAAAATAAATAAAAACTTGCAAAGAATAGATTACTCAAATATTATTAACATAGACGGCATTTCAGGTTCGACAAAATCATGTGGAAGTGCTCAGATTACCTTAAACGTTAATGGAGGTCAGTTTTGTCATGACTTTGTTTTGATTAATTCATTTAATGAAAACATTGATGGTATTTTAGGAGCAGATTTTTTTGAAAATTATACAGCTAAAAACGATTATGAAACTTATCAATTCTCATTTATACTTCAGAATGAAAGAATTCTTTTACCTATGGTATCAAATTTTGAAAATGTAATTAAAATACCTCCAAGATGTCAGGTTATAAAATATCTTAAAGTAAATAATAATAAAGATTGTGTTATATTTCCACAAGAAATTGCTCAAGGTATTTTTATTGCAAGTGTTTTAGCTCGCCCTGTAGATTATGCTATACCTGTTCAAATTTTAAATATTAATGATAGGGAAGTAGTTATAAGAAATTTTCAACCAAATGTGGTTGATGCTGATAATTTTGACATTATTAATTTTTGTGACAATAAAACACAAACTCCAAATCGAATTAAAGAAGTAATTAAAGCTATAAAAACTAGTCATCTAAATAAAGAGGAACGTAGTTCATTAGAGCATATTTGTGCGAAATATGCCGACGTGTTTCACCTACCTAGCGATCCTCTTACAGTAACAAATGTTTATAAACATAAAATTGACCTAGAGAATAATGCAACACCTGCATATTCCAAACCTTACAGATTACCTCAAGCTCAAAAAGCTGAAATAGACAAACAAATAAATAAAATGTTACAAGACCGCATCATTGAATCAACGCAATCGCCTTGGTCAGCACCTTTACTTATTGTACCGAAAAAAATCAGAAAATGGTGTAAATAAATGGCGGATTGTTATAGATTATAGACTATTAAATAAAACTATAAAAGATGACAAGTTTCCCTTGCCAAACATTAACGAAATTTTAGATTCTCTTTCAGGCGCAATGTATTTTTCCCATCTAGATCTTTCGCAAGGTTATTATCAGGTTGAATTAGATTCTTCAAGCAGACCTTACACAGCTTTCACTACGAATACAGCTCAGTATCAGATGACCAGACTTCCTATGGGACTGAAGGTCAGTCCCAGTGCCTTTTCTAGAGCGATGACAATTGCAATGTCAGGTTTAAATTATGAATGCTGTTTTGTCTACTTGGACGACCTAATTGTTCTTGGAAATAATTTAAAAAATCACAATAAAAATTTTAGAAAGATTGAGAAAAGTAAATTTAAAGTTAAATCCGAATAAATGTGACCTTTTGCGCAAGGAAATTTTATATTTAGGTCATATTATTTCAGAAAATGACATTATGCTTGATCCAGAAAAAACCCGGGCAGTCCAACAATACCCTGTACCTAAAGATTCTCAAGAATCTAAAAGATTCGTAGCATTTGCAAATTATTACAGATCTTTTATACAAAACTTTTCCGAAATTGTTAGTCCTTTAAATAAGTTGACGAGAAAAGGTGTTCCATTCATTTGGACTCCTGAATGCCAAAACGCATTTGAAACAATTAAAACCAAATTACTTAATCCACCGATTCTTGAATATCCAAATTTTTCAGAAAGTAATTATTTTGATTGATTATTTTGAAAACTAATGCATCGGGTGTCGCCCTCTGAGCGGTATTATGTAACAGTAATAACAAACCCGTTACTTATGCTAGTCGCACACTTAATAAAGCGGAAGTTAATTATTGTGCAGTAGAAAAAGAACTACTGGCGATTGTATGGCTGTAAAACATTTTCGAGTCTATTTATTTGCTAAAAATTTTTTTATTGAAACTGATTCACGACCATTAGTTTACTTATTTAGCATGACAAATCCGTCCAGCAGACTTACCAAATTTCGACTTATTTTAGAAGAGTATGACTTTACTATTAGATATATTCCAGGAAAATCAAATGTCGCTGATGCATTATCACGTGTAGAAATCCCAGCTAGCGAACTAAAAGAATTAGCTAATTCAACACATTCTAAAATGTGTATTATGACCCGAGCTCGGACTAAACTTCAAAATGATTTAACTAATAAAATCAAAGACCCAACTACGAACGATTCAGTAACTGATACTAGAATTGGCCATCCTGGCGTTGTTGAATTGTTAAAGAAACCTAAAAATATAACTGAATTACGACCGGTTACAACCAAAGAATTTTTGAAATTAACTCACGAAAATAAAAATAATTTTATGATTTTTAACGACTTTATTATTGATGCAACGTTGCAAATAATTTATTATAAAATGGATGATACTTATTCAACGTCTGAACTTCGGTCAGCGTTAAAAGATCTCCAAAAAATTTGCAAAAAACATAATATTAGTGAATTATTAATAATAAAGAAAACATGCGCATTAAATAAAATAAATGAAATACTTAAACTTTCATACATACTGACATGTGACAATATAAAACTAACAATTATAAAAGATGTTAGAACTATCGATAATTATGAAATTAAACAACTCATATTGAACAATTTTCACTTACTACATACAGGAGGACATGCAGGAGTCAATCGAATGTTTAATAATATTAAGAAATTTTACTATTGGAAAGGTTTGTTTAGAGATATTCAATCATTTGTACGTCGTTGTAACCAATGTCAACGATATAAACATTCAATTCCGAAAATACAACCTTTAACTCTTACAACAACGGCTTCCACAGCTTTTGAGAAAATATTTTTGGATTTAATGGGTCCTTTGGATCCCGATATGGATGATAATAAGTACGTATTAACTATTCAATGTGATCTATCTAAATTTGTTGAAGCCTACCCTATTAAAAACAAAGAAACAGTTACAGTTGCAAATTCTTTGGTGAATAATTTTTTTTTAAGATATGGAATACCTAAAGAAATTGTAACAGATCAGGGAACGGAATTCATGTCATTAGTTTTTAATGATACATTTAAAATTTTAAATATTAGTCACCTTAATTCTACTGCTTATCATCATCAGACTTTAGGAAGTATTGAAAACTCACATAAACATTTAGGAGCTTATTTGAGAATGCAAGTTTCTAAGTACAACAATAGTTGGAGCAGTTGGCTTCCTTTTTGGTGTTTCTTTTATAATACTACTGTTCATACGGAAACCAAATATACTCCATTTGAATTACTATTCGGAAAAACCGCTAATTTACCTTCAAATATAACAGAAAAAATTGATGCTTTGTATTCATTCGATAATTATCCATTAGAATTAAAATTCAGATTACAACAAGCTAGTGCCGAAGCCAAAGAAAATTTGGAAAAGCTAAATTGAGTAGAAAAGTTAGATATGATAATTGTAAACCTAGTATTAGTAACGTTAATTTTAGTATAGGAGACTTGGTTTTAATCAAAAATGATAGTGCTTCGACTAAAATGGCAGAAATCTATAAAGGACCATACAGTGTAGTGCGCGAAGGTAACACGAACATTACATTAAGTGAAGTTAATGATAAAAATAAAACTTTAGTTGTTCATAAAAACCGAGTTAAAAAATATTACAATTAAAATATTTTTCTCCTTTTACTATTTTATTCTGATTTTGAATTTTTTTTTAATTTTTTTTCAGGTAGTTTTATGTATTACTTAATAAAGATAAAAAATTTTAGAAAGTTGTTCTAAAACTTTTTTCTCGTCCCCCAGGGAGGTGTAATAAAGGAATATCAGTTCGATGAACTTCAATAGGTTATTTCATTATATTTTACATTTTATTAAAATAATAATTAATGCAATGTCATTAATTCTAAAGTTCATTGTGTCCAATTCTGTTTAGCTAGCAAATGATCTATTGAAGCGATATTTGACTGTTAGTTATTGAGTAGTATTTAATTAACCTTATAATACACATGTAAAAAAGGTATATAATTTTATTATGTAATAAAGGGCTGGTATAAACTTAATCAAATGTTTTATTCTACAAATGCTAAAATTAAGGAAAATAATCTAGAATTATTACACTGTTGACAAGTTCGCAGATTATCTGCTGGATACTTATATAGACGATAATGCAGATTTTCCACCACAAATTTGGGCTAAGGCAAGTGCATTAAATATTTATACCACAAATGCATGCGAATCTTTCCTTTCACGATTTAACGCTTCATTTTATGCTACCCATCCATCTATTTACATTTTTTATCGAAAAACTTAAGGAATTCCAGATGGATACGTATGTTAAAATTCAAAGTGTTAATATACCTAATAAAATTAAAGATAATGCGACAAAACGGAAATTACAAACTTTAAGAGGGTTCTATACCCATCAGCTCCGTCAATTTCATACATAACCTCAAAATCCTCGTCCCTTACGTCTTCGCCATAACCCCCGCCTTTAAAGAAATTGTTAGGCAGCCTGAAATACATTTCTGTGCATTTGTGGTTGCATAGTCTACCAATTCTCGTATAAGAACATCTAGACGTACCATTTTCGGCCGTTGATGACTAACAAAAATTAGATTTCTATATATAATTGGTTTTTATTTAATAAGTTTAACACGGTTTCTAGTTTTTTGAGCTTATTTTAATTATAATGACTTTTTATGAACACTTTATTCTATAGCCTTCACACATTCATAAATCGAAAAGCGTATAAATATATGTAGGTAAATATATTATTTGTTTTAGTTTTTTATTTTGGAAATGTAAGAGATACTGTATTGAACAGTCTTCGTCCAATGATAACCTAATTATGCGGCCTCTAAACGCTCAATATATATAATCGTACAAGTTTAAGACTTGTACAACACAAAACGTGACGTAATCCAACCAATCTTTTGCTGTTTTTTTTATTTGTACTCGACCCATAATAAAAACCACTTCTTTGTCGATTTATTAAAGTCACAGTGATTATTCTCACACAATTAGATATTCCAAAGACCTGTCATACAATAGTTGTCAGTTGGAAGGGCTCATAAATCTAAGGGGATTGCGACATAGCCTTTAATCTTGGACGCTATTTCTATTTGAAATAGTAATCGCCAAGCCTGCCAATTTATAGAAAATGCATAAACGGTTTCTATAAAAATAATATTTTCATTGTGCTTGACATAAAATATTTAAATTTAATTCATTAATTTTGATTTCACGTATTGTAAATAGACTACATCGTATGTCGCAACCCTTTAGAGATTCCAAACCTTAGAACCGCGCTTCATTTGTTTGGAATGCCTAATTTACTAATAAACATGTATTTGTTATTTGATTCGCATTCGCAATGACATTGACAACCACAGACAGATCACTTATTTTGATGACAACACATAAAATTACAACGTTGCCAAGGGTGGCATTCTTTCCTTTTATTTGCACATTACAGAATAGAAAACTATTTGTTTATAAATGGGGTTTTAAACTTGGGTTTCATAATGAGCTCAAAGCCATTAGCGCCCTTGATTTTTGCTATAGGAATGTCTTTTTCTCCACTATTTAAGCAAAATCGGTACCTATTAATTTTTTCCGACTGTAAGATTTTCGGAACTGAACTTAGGATAATTTTTTTAGAAAGTGTGTTGTTATAATTTCAGACCAAAATCGACAAGCTCGTTTCATAATTTCGCGCTCGGATTTTGTATTTATTTTGTAACACTACCTATTTTATAGCATTTTTATGCCCACCCTATTTATTTTTCTGTGAATTTTGTTTTGTTTCGTAATAGAAACAACTTTCATTAGGAATAAATTTTTTGTAGAAATGTATTTTAAAAACGGACTATTTCCAACGCTACTATGAGCTTTGTCTGTGGATTCACAAACTATCTGTAGAGACGGCAACACCGAACCTAAAAGCTCGAACTGAATTCAAAATTCGCCAAATATACACAATATTTATTGTTTTCCCACGATACACATACTAGCCACTAACGGTATATTGACTTTCGATTCAAATTTCGTCCAAACCGCGCAGTGACGTAATTCGGGACGAACTTTCAAGTTATTTTGACACTTTTTGATTGAATAGTGTAAAATAATTTAATAATTTATTTGTTTTTGTGTTAATAGTGACTATATTTTCTTATATATAATAGGGAAGAACTGAATTAATATTTAAATGCCCGGGCTGCGCGGTGGAGACTTGCAAAATCCATAATGCGAAATTAAAAAATAGTGTAATGTAAGATATTTTCGAATGCCACAAAATGTGGATAAATTCTTATCATAGAAAGGACAAACTTAATTTAAACAATAATGGTTAGTAAAATGCACAAGTGTAATAGGTTTAGAGACAGTGAAAAGTTGCTAAAATATTATTTTAGCATGAAGTTACCCTATCTACTTTGAGGAAAGTAGTAAACATAAACGCAAGAGAAGAAAACTGAATTCCACCAGGTGCATGGGGCTTTATTAAGCAAAGAAAATAGGTATTTTAAAATTTTAGCAGATAAAGCAGTAGTTTCCTGTCCCAATACAACGGTCCCTTTTCAAGAAATACTATGCAAGAGCAGGACAGGAACATATATAAGAATAAGATACATGAATAGAAAAATTGGTTTTGAATATTTTCAAAGTAAACTTGGCAAAAAAATGTTTAAATTTACCAAATAAAAAATTATTTTTTGTGTACTTGCTTTTTATAAAAAAATAATTTGTTTCTGCATACTAAGAAAATAAATTTAAAAGGAACTACCACTCCCAGAAAGTACAAATTTCAGTCAAACTTATATTTTTAGTCCATATTTTTTATTTATCTTATCCAGGTTATGGATTTTGTCACAAAATACGTAGAATTTATGAAAAAAAATAATATTTTTATTAGTATTATTTACCTTAAACCTTCATATTTATAAACGAATATATTACAAAATAACCAATAAAGCTTAAGTTACTGCATAAAATCTAAAACCGGCAATATATCGAATTTCAAACACTATTTCCCATTTAATACTAACAATTCTGTCCCACGTGACGTCACCGTCAGTCAGCTGCAAGCGCAGGAACACACCGTTATTCTGTGTATCGTGTTGTTTGCAATTTTATACATCCATCGGAAAGTAACTCTGTAATATTTATTGGTTTAGGCAACTGAACATACTTTTCGCGACTGGTGCGCCATCTGGCATAGAAAATATTGATTATCATGGTATCCAAACGTAAAAGAGGACCGTTGGGGGCAGCACCTCCCGGTGCCCTCTGAAATTTTTATGCAATGTTCAATTTTAGAAAAAACTACTTACTTTTTTTAAAAATGGTAAATACACAAGTTGTTCAGTGGCAAATGAAGAATGGCGGATGATAACATTTATACGTATATGACTTGTTTTATATTTTTTTCATTTTATTTTTTTTATGTTTATAAAAAAAAGTTATCATGCGCCAATCTACGATGCATAAGAAGCACGGATACAAAAAAGATTTTTTTTTTGGTGAGTATTAAGCCCGCAATTTGAACATTAACATTTCCAATATGGTGGACGGGTATAGAACCCTCTTAACACAATTGTGTGTTAGCAACTTTCTTCGCGTAAAATTATTCGATTGCATTTTGTGAAGTGTGTGTGTCGTATTATTCATATGTAAATACAAATTTGCAATAGTTAAAAATTAATAAAATAAAATTAGTTTGTAGGTATAAGTTATTTTTTTATGTATAAAATTTGTAAAAATATTTAAAAAAATTAATATGTTATTGCAGTAAAAAGATGCATTTTTTGTTTCACTTTCAATAAAATTAGTTTGTAGGTATAAGTTATTTTTGTATGTATAAAGTTTGTAAAAATATTTAATAAAAGGTGTACAATTTGAAGCTTGTATAAATTACTATTAATATTAGTGGTGCCCAAAATTCATAAGCTATTTAGCAGGTACAAATACTACTGGTGCCCAAAATAGTTATCGGATTAAATGGCGAGGTAGCCCTGGTGCCCATATTACATCCGCCCATTGAAAGTATGTGTGTCAATTCAACGATTGTCCCCGAAAAACTTCTTTAAGGTAGTTCACTCGTAAAACGGCTTTTTTAAGAATTCAATAAAATTGAAATATAAGGTTTATGAAAGTGTCGTTTACGTAACTAAAAAAAAAATTAGATTTTTTGACCGTCTGAGAAACGAGATATTAACAATCAAAATATGCATAATTAACACTCTTGAAGCCTGTCATGTACACAAGCAATGCATTTATTTTAAGATATCTCGAAAACGGTTCTTACCATATTTTATAAAAACCTATGGTTAAATAAATCAACAAGTTATAAAATTTTATTTAGATTTTTAAAATAAATTTTTTTAAAGCAGTTGACCAGTAGTTTTGTAAAATTATTACAACTTGACAACATTGTAACCACTTCACGTAACAAAGTAACTCGATCAGCTAAGAGATTGTTATAAACTCGCGACGTGTTCTTGAAAAATTAATTCGTCCACTGTGTTTGAGAACTGGAATCAGCGGTTCTGTTTGAACCAAAACAATCCCTTAAAATTAGCATGAGGAAGTCACAAATTTCTATACCATATCGTTCATATATTTGCGAGATTGCCGGATGAATTTTATTAAAATTATAACATGTCCATATGTGTTTACATACATATGTTTTGTACAGTCTCTTACAAAAATAAAATTGATTGGCATTGAGAATCTAGAACTTTTGGTATTCACCATTATGCGATATTTTTATGTACGACTGTCGCGAGTGAACTACCTTAAGGCAGGGTAAATTAAAATTTTTAAGGTTAGGTTGTTTTAGTTACCTATACTAAAGTTTTACAACTGTAATTTGTTTTATATTTTTTTCAGTGTCTAAGACCATCCAAAGACTACTTCAAAATGGTCTATTTTGTACCCAATTGTAAATACTATGAATTAAGAAGTAAGCAAAAAGTTTTTTTCCCACAAAACCTGCTAAAAGGAAAAATTTGAATATTCTGATGAGGTAACTACTTGACATCATTATGGAAATGGAAATGTATAATTAAAATTTGATAAAGAAACAGAGACAAATGGTTTTTCACTTTAAAAGTGTGAATTGGAAAAATGGATCAACCAATTAATTTAATATACTCGATGAGAAATTTTACCTAAGAAATGGTATGTACATTTAAATAGTTTACCTATATAAAGTTATGTTTGCCTATAATTATTAATCGTGCTACCCTCTAACCTAGATCATTTGTTGCATACAAACCAGAAATATTTTATTTTAATGATATTTGTTTATTGCCTTGTTTGTATAATTTAGTATTTTCTAAAATATTAGATGTTATGGTAATTTGGATCACTGCAGGTATTAAATAAAAATAAGGCTGATGGTAAATTAGTTTACAGTTGGTAATAAAGTATGTCTCGAAAAAAGCAATAAGGATCAAACATAAATTATGATTTTGATTAGGCACTTAACAAGTCACATCTTACATATCTACATGCTCTGGCTAATTAATCCTATAAGTTGTAACGTGAAAATTGACCATTTCCCAACATCGGCAAATAGTGGGTATGAGTTTCGTTTCGAATGAACCGTCAGCGTCTCGGACAGCGTGGTGTCTTTTTCTGGTAGATATTTTATCTTAATACATGAACCGACCCTACCTATAGGCAACCAGTTATACTTGTGAGTGTATATGAAATAGTAGAGCGGTGGGGGGTTTTTCTATAAAATAACGACAAGATAGTCGAGAGGGTTTCGAGGGAACCCGATGACTATCGGTTTTTCTTTTCTCTTTCGAACTTTCGAAGAAGGTTGACGTGTTTGCGTTGGCGAGTTCTTTTTCTTAAATATAAAGGTCATAATATAAATGGCTTCAGATATTACTTATTAAATAAGATAACCTAGTTAGCACCTCCAACCACATGTTTCTTTCCTAATTTGAGGTTAGAAAAGATTTCTACCATCATAGGATAAGACAGGACCATTTGGATTCGTTGTGTTTTTTTAAATACTGAAGTAACTTCAACCGACATTAGGTCTCAAGCAGTTTCCACCATTACTTGATGATAAAAGTCATCACTCTGTTCCGTGGACATTTGTGGTAAGGTGTTGGGAAGCACGAGTAGGAGCGAGTACTCTTGGCAACTTGCTTCGTGGCCACATAAGGAACAAACCCTATTTCTGTTTTGACCGAGCTGCTGCCAAAAAGGAACAACATCTGCGCATCAGGTCCTTTGTCTACCCCGGATCGGAAGAAGACAGCTGAGGCAGATGCCTGGCGAGTGGTAAAGTCACCCATTTTTTTAAGGTACTGATTAAGTATTTTTTTTATATAATAGTGGAGAACTGCTGACGTTTGTGAGATAGAACCTTTGTTTATAACGCCTGTTGAAAATCATTTCAGTGTTTATTTTTCAACATTTCATATTTTTTTATTCCACTAAATGTTTCGTAATTATGTAATGGTCTAAACATTAATTTAACTTGGGGTTTTTTGAATTGTTTTCTATAGACTCGTTGAGAGCTTGAAACCAAATAAAATATCTACGGAAAGAACACCACACTGTCCTAAAAACTTTTGAAATTATAATTTTAAGTATAATGCTATTTTTGTAAATAAGTTTATAAAGTTAGGGAAATGTGTATTCGAATAGCTTGATGGCTGATTATAAACCCCTTTAGGGTTGTAGAACATCTCTACCAGCTTACCTGTTGTATAGGTAATACATGTATATTCAAAAGCTGATGTCTGACAATTTAAATGAAATCGTAAAATATAATTAACATCTTAACCAGCAAAGAAAATTAATAAAGATTGAATATGAACTCAAGGTATTTTATTTAATTATTTTACAGGTTTCACTCTCATTCAATTTTTACAACTTTACAAGACATTGTTCTTGCAATCATCTTTTCTAAATTTCTGCTTCTCAAATCTAGTGGCGCCTCCGGGTACCCTTTTGATCTGAATTTTAATATTAATTTAATCGTACCTACGACCCATAGTGCTCACCGACGAAAGGCTAGCGGTATGTAGTTTGTAAGGAGGAAAACGTTTTTTTCTCTGGACAAGATCACCGAAAACAAAATCATACTTGTCGAATTACATTAACTTCGTACTTAAAAAAAAAAGATCGTTTTAAGGTTACAAAGTATATACCAAAACATTAATATACTATCTACAATTAAACAATAATTTGAAAATACAGATGAAGCCGATTTACCTATTTAGACAAAATTCTATTATTCTGTTATTTATTTAAAACATTATTTTTTAGTGAACATGGATGTAATAATTAGGCATTCCAAACTGAATGACTACCAGTGGGTTTTGACAGGTTATGATGTGGCAAAGTTATGGCAACTCTGTAGGCCTGGTGATTTGACAAGGTGAGTGAAATAGATAGTTACATAGATTGATCATCCCTACTTTTTAAAATAAACATAAGCTTATGCCTTGAAGTAAAAATATAAGCAATTATTATTTTTTAAATATCTAAAGTCTGAAAATTGGTTTTAAAACACATTTTGGCTAAACTGATTCAAATTATTAAATATTTGCCAGGCAATATGGCCGCTCGCAAACGACCAGCTTTGAGCAATGTATATAACACATATGTATCATTGACCCTGTTAATGACAACAGAGTTGCCGTATCTAAACTGTCAGTACCCACTGGTAGCCATTTGGACAGGTCGTTGGAATGCCTAATTGGCATTATTATTAGATGGTAATATAAAGAATTTACCAAAAATTCTAAATAAGTATTTTTGTGTTTTAAATTAAAAATTAAAAAGGAAGACACATATAAAAATAAAACAAACAATTAGGTTAATAATCTAGTCAATGGCTACATTGAGCATGACATTTTTAAAAATACAACCATCACGTAAATTTTGGTTTATATAGAGAGGAGACAGAAAGAAAGGACTCTTGGGTAAACTCTCAGTCGAGTTCGGACTAAGGTCCAGAACTTTCGCACAAGGGGCGAAAGCTCTCGTTTTTTTTGGGGACTCTTTAAGTCCCAAATCAATGTGATGTGTAGAGTTAAGTTTATTTTATTCCCTAAATGGAATTTTATTCAATTTTTCCTAAGACTATTAGTCAAATTTTATACTTATTGTTAATATACATTTGTTAATGTTTTAATACTTATTATTAATCTCTCCTCCATTTCCAAACCAGTAAATACTTCGAGCATTTGAGAAGCCTCGACGTTTCTATTCCCTTAGGACTAAAAGAGTCTAAATCTAGTTGCCAAGAACCGCTCGACTATGCTATTAAGGAATAATTTTCATTCTTTTAATTTAATTTTTTAATTTTTTTTTATTTGCCACTGATGAATGAATGTTCCTTCTGGACTCCAGGACCCTTTGGCTAATGACGGCGCTGCCCTAATCCCTTAATAGTACATTAACAACAGTAGCTAAAGACTAGATGTTCAAAAAGCCTTCGACCAAGTCTGGCATGCCGGACTAGTCAAAAAGCTTATGAACATAGGTATCCCTCCCCCCAAATCTCCAAACTCATACACTTCTACCTCTCAGACAGAAAAATCACCTTCAAAGTGGGCAACTCCCTATCCGACACATTCACCCCACTCGCAGGTGCCCCACAGGGCTCCGTCCTGGCCCCTCTCCTTTACCTCATCTACACACACGACATTCCCCCCCCCCCAAACCACCCTACATCCAAATGCCTCCTATACGCCGACGATACAGCTCTAATCTCGGTAGCCAAAAATTCTAACGAACTAAATATTCGAACCCAAAATCTGTTGAACCAGTACTCAGTGGTGTAACAGATGGAGGGTCTCATTAAATTCACAGAAGACACAATTTATCGTCTTTAAACACCCAAATTTCAAAAGAACCTCCCAGAACCCCCAACTCGTAAATGTAAATCTCCTAGGAGTCAGGCTCGCTCAACATACTGAAGTTGACTATTTGGGGGTACGATTTTTTCGTACACTTAACTGGTCCTCTGATGTCCAACGCACTCTTGACAAGATGCAAAAACGAGTCAGTCTCCTTGGGGCTTTGTGTGGACGAATGGGGCTTTGTAACACAAACACCCTTATTCACACATATAACTCCTTCATCCGACCCGTTGTCGAATACAGAGCTGTACCCTACGGCGTACTTCCTACACACCTGTCCCACAAATTCACCTCATTCGAGAGACGTATTCTCATACGTTGCCAGTATCTCCCCTATCGCTCCCCCAGTGGAGAAGTTTTCCAAAACATCCTCACACGTTTCCAGACCCTCAGGAAGCAATACGTCTCTCGCACGCTGAAAGGCACCAACACACACTCTCAAGACACTCTGCGAACCCCATGGCGCCCAAACCAACTCCCACTTTTTCGAAAACCGAAAAGAAAAATGCCACAACCAAATCTGAAACTTCTCTCAGACGCCCAAGATCTCCCCCTCACCGCTGAACTCCAGGATCTGCTCGAATCAGCCCCCCTAAGTATTAGATAAACCCTTCCTAATCATATAATTAGAAATTCACAATATATGTACATAGCTTTGCCTCTGAGAATTGGATGCGCAGTAGACTGGTCGGCGGAGTGGGGCGAGAGGTCATTAATGTCCCGGTGAAAGGTCGAAGTCGGTCTTTGTCGTACACTAACCCTCTCTGTTTATCGTTTGCGCATCTCAGAGGCAAAGCTATCTTGGTCGATCTGTACAATATCGTGATTTAGGTTTTGTGGTTTTCCTAAATCATATTCCCCACCTTATACTTGGACTTGTTCATTTATGGGGTTGGAAATAGCAAAATTGGCAATATTCTTGGGGAACACAACCTGCCACACAGGTCCCACACGCGCACACGACATCATAGGAATCAGCTCCTATAGCAGGGAAATAGGAAAATAAAATGTCCTAGAAAATGTAAGAAAAATCGATAATAAACAAAAAAAGACCTATCAGTAGTTGCAAATGGTCTGCCATGAGGGCAGGACAGAGTGAGAGCAAGAATACTTTGGAATGTGCTGTGAAATACACTTAGAAAGGGTCATATGGAGAATTAAGTGCGATAACATTTTACGATGTGTATCACATTAGTTTAGTTCACAGATTTCTGTAAATGTTCAATTATGTGCTGCTATTTCAAACTTTTAGTATCCTTGGATTAAAGAAGTTGAATATTATTGTTGACCTTTTTAAATTGTTTATTTTACCTTATACATTTTTTTTTCTACTCTTCATACAGTATTCTGTGAAGAGTATTATAGGTTTACTTTGTCTGTCTGTCCGATGTCACGTTTTTTGTCTGCACTATAAGTCAAAAACGAGAAATAATATCAACTTGAAAATTTTAAGCAAAATTCAAGCTCTATAAGGGGGTTAAGATGAGTTTAAATTAAAAAAATCCTAAATTAAAAATCAAAAGCGATATTAACATGAAATTATATAAGCTTTATAAGAAGATAATGCCTATTAATACTAAAAATAATATGAATATATTGGGTAGTTAAGGAAGGTTGAAATAAAAAAAAAATCAAAAATGAAAAACGATATCAATATGAAATTAGGATTCCCCACTCAAATAATAAAAAAAACAGCGATATTGACTCTTGTACAAAGTTTTAATCCGAACTTACAAATGATAAAATTATTGGAAAAAGTGAACACCCATTTTAAATTATCACAAGCCGCCACATAGAAATTAAGAATACATTTATACTTACTCTAACGATATGTACCAAAAAAGATTTATTGCCTTGCTCAAATGTGTGTTGATGTTGAAGGTCTGTAAAAAAAATAAATGAATAAAATAAATATGTCTATACAATATTTACAAGAGGTGAGAATTTTTTGAGAACATTTTATTGTGTTCTTGGAAATTATGCGTCTAAATTTCACGAAACAAAATCCTCTGTAAATTACCACCAGAAGTTAGTCGAGTGAAGTTTCGGGAACATTTTGTTGAGTGAAATTTGTATAATTTATAAGGAAACAACAAAATGTTTTCAAAAAAAATCTTATATCGCGTGGGAGTTGAAAACTTAACAAATCCAGTATAACTCAAAAGTCAGAAAAGTAATATTTTCCTTACAGCAATTTCCCGTTTAATTAAAGTTTTGGTTTTAATAAAAATAGTTTTAGGATTTATTTTAAGTTTTAAATACCGAAAAATTTTTCAAAAATCGCAAGCAATTTCTAAAATATACAAAAAACAATTTGGACTTATTGAGTTTTGCTTGAAAGGATGGAAGTGTTAGATGGTAGTGATGCCACCATAAATCTCACACTGACAAATTATCATCTTTACAGTAAACGTATTAGCCAAAGGAGTAGTTGTTTTCTGAAGGGAAACGGTCGCTCGTAATTATGTGATATTGGCTTTTTGTTTTATTTACACTCACCGGCAGAATTAACCGCCCACCCAATAATTTTTATTTATTTCTGAAATTTTCGGAGATTTTCGTCACTTTTTGACATTAATTGATATGACGTGACATTTTGATAGTAAATAAATTTTTAACTGTCAGTGCTGTTTTCTTTCGCTTTTTATTAGTAATTTGGTTCCAATTTGGCTTGTTTAATGTTAGTCTATTTACAAGTTTTTTCTATATTAGACTTGTTTAGTGTTGGTGTATATTTTGTAAAATCGGTTTAAGTTAAGTTCAAAACAGTTTTATTCAAAACAATGTCATTGGGAGCAGAATCGGTAGCCAAAGCTGTAGTTCTATCTGATGAAGGTTATAGTCAACGTCGTATTGCTGAAATACTTAGTGCTGCTCGTGAAACAGTCAGAGATGTCATAAGGCGTTTTCTAGAGACATGTTATTACACCATAAGCCCTCTTCAGGCCCGCCATCGCTGCACTTCAATGAGGGACGATCGTTTTGTTGTGAGCACGATTTTAAGAGATCGGTTCTGTACCGCTGTTGAAGCCCGTACTCGTCTTGCTGAGGTTAGAAATATGGAGGTCAGCGAGAGAACCATAAGAAGGAGGTTGGCAGAAAGGAATGTTATAGCGAGACGCCCTTACCGAGCCCCTTAGCTTCGCCCTCATCACAAAACAGCTAGACTCCGTTTTGCGCGTGAATACAGTATGTGAAATATGGATCAGTGGAAGAATGTTTTATTCCCTGACGAGAGCAGAATTGCTTTAAAATGTCCAGATGGCCGCCAGCGTGTATACAGACGCCAGTTAAGTTATTTTAGTATTAAAACTTA
>OV651814.1:88399827-88414827 GCA_927349885.1 Psylliodes chrysocephalus
AAAAACGCCAAATATTAAATTTAAGCTTTAATCTACGCTGCGGTGAACTATTAAATTTTGGTACATAGTCAGGACATCTAGGGGTTGGGTACTTTATAGAGAGTAATTTTTTACTTTATGGAATATGTTATTTTCGCTAGGAGTAAGAAAATTCTTCAAATAAAAGTTGCTTATATTGTTATTCTCTATAATTTTTGTTCTATACATGAAAAAAGGAAAATTTTAATTTCAGTATTTTCGTTGGCAATGAATATACACTGCCGAGCATAAAATTAGGGTCACCCCGAAATTATTATTTATCACAGTTTACTTACTTTATGCGACGATTTTGTCGTGATTGCTTGAATAAAAATAGTAGTTTGTGCAACAAGAGTGGATATTATGGCCATATCAAACGAAGACGCAATTTGAGCACGACGCCGTAGGTGGAGTGCTCAATCGTCTGATTGCAATGTGGACAATCCACTCGAGTTGTACAGTATATTTTTCCTACGACCCACTAACGAAAATTTACAAATAAAGAAAATATTTTAGGTTATTAAGACAAAATAACTAATTTTAAAATAATTTATGACTTTTAATATTTTTTAAAATAAAATGAACGAAAAAAAAAAACAAAAGAAAAAAGTTAATTTCATTTTTCCCCATCCGAGAATCGAACTTGAGTCTTCCGTGTGGAAGGCAAGAACGCTGACCACAGGACCATCTATTCTTGTTGCTTTAATACTCGTAATTAAATTGACTTCATATAGTTTTATTTAAATTAACAAATTATTTATAATTATAGACAAAATAAAAACAGAAATGCTATTATTTATCGATTCTACACAAGAATAACCCATTTTAATGCATGTTTAATCTCAATAACCAAAAAATATACTGACAATTAAAATAACAGAATTTTCACTAATTTAAAATTTTAAAAATAATAGCAGTCTGTTGATCAAAATATGAACGGTGATTGGTGGATTTCATTCTTTTACAGTGATTTCATTACCTAAAATGGATACAAAATATATTCGTTCAGATGAAGGCAATAGCTTAATTTTCCGTTTTGTAAAGTTTTACACCCACATGGATATTAGCTTATCTACGCACAGACTACAAAACGAAAAAGTATGCCATATTTCATATCCATTCTACCTGCACTGAAAAAAAAAAAAAATTAAATCCACCAATCACAGTTCAATTTTGGTAATCCTGCTATTATTTTTTAAATTCTAAATAAGTGACAATTCTATCAAACTAATTGTTAGTACAATGTTTAGTTATTAAGATTAAATATTCATTAAAATGAACAATTCTCGTGTAGAATCGATAAATAAAAGCCTTTCTATGTTTATTTCGAGTAAATTTAGAAAATAAACCATAAATTTAAATAAAACTATATCAAATTAATTTAATTACGAGTATTAAAACTAAATTGTTATAAATGGCGATAGCACAGGCACTAGAGCACCTAGCTTTCATGCAAAAGGTCCCGTTTCCAATCTCGGCCGGAGACTAATTAAATTAAATCTTTTTTTTTTCATGTTTACTTTATTTTATAAATTTAGTAAAAGTCATGAATTATTTTAAAATTAGGTATTTTGTTTTAATAACCTAAAATAATTTTTAATTATAGATTTTCTTCAGTGGATTGTCCATATTCGCCCTTGTTGCACAAACTACTATTTTTGTTTCGATAAGCATTTGACAAAAAAGAACTTTTCACCCAAATTCCTGAAATCCATTATCAGCATATTTTTGTGTTTCCGTGGTTTTATCTCTGTATTGCAAATTGTTTGATTGATTAGTGTTGTCATTGTTAGTGTCTTGAAATGGTCATAAATCCTGTTGTCGCGGCACGAATTGTGGCAGCTATAGAAGATGGCCGCGGTCAGCGCGAAACTGCGAGAAACTTTGGTGTATCTCCAGTGTCCTACTGTTATTTCAGCAGTACGAAGAGACTGGTTTGCTCACTCGAAGACCTGGTTCAGGATGAGGAAGGACTACAACAGCTAGAGATGACTTATTTCTCGTTTCTAGTGCTTTGAGAAACCAAATGGTCACGGAAATTTCCTTTCAAAATCATCTGCAAGAAGTGAGAAATGTAAACGTGAGTTGACAATTAGGAAACGACTTTATGCTACTGGATTATCTTCGCGAACTAGGGCTACTGGACCGCCGCTTTCTCGTGAACACCGGATTCTAAGGTTGAATCTTGCATGGACAATAGAGAATTGGTATTTAAAAATGCAGTGGTAGTTAAATTATTAGAAAACTTAAACAAGCCAAAGAATCATAGTAACCTTAGATTTGTTAAAATAAACAACCAAGAAAATTTTCCGACACGTTGCGTTATACGAAAACCATAGAGATCTAGCAACTAGAGCTGCAAGTCCTATACATTTAATAATTAGCTAATTTGATTGATAATGGACCGTGGCTAATATGTTTGTCTGAGTCTAAAACTATATTTTCTATTTTCTGCACAAACAATGTTTAAAATGAAAATAGCAGACAATATGTAAAACCGAATGAAACACTGTCTTTACAGTATCGAAGAGGGATATTTCAAAATCAGTTGTAATTACCTTAAGCACTGTTTTTTGTATAAATTCTTTTACTTTTTCAAATAAAAAAGTGTTGGTTTTCTCGGTTATGTCTGGTAGTAACACATATGCTAAAGGGACAACCGTGTGACTACCAACGATTGCATGAAATGAATACAATTGCTCGAAAATAGTAGGTACCCATTTGAAAGTTCCATCCATGTACCAATATACTGGAAGCGCATATTAGCGGCTGTGGAAAAAATCAGTATCCTTCATTTTTGTTGAGTCAAACAGCAGAAAACTGGCACCATTATCTGGAACTCTATTTTTATCGGACAAAGTTAATTCCGTTAAACTAGGTGCACAAGGATACTGATTGGTTTTCTTTCTTGTATATTGGATTGTTATTTTTTGGCTATTTATAGGTGATAAATTTGTTATAACAGAACAAGCCTTTGTTGCCTCGGAAATAATATGATGTGGGGTGTATTGCGCCATATTTTTATATTGTGCCTTACGCTTTCCGCTTCCTCCTTCCCCTCTTCTTCCAGTGTGGTTATGTTCTCCTTTTACTTCTTAATCCCCGTTTATGCTCTCCTCTTGCATTTTTTGTGAAACTCCTCACATTTCCAGTATATTTTGTCATTACACTGCTTATCTTTGAGGTAAAAATACCCTTCTAAGTACAATTTTCGATTTAAAATTGAACCACTAAAACATCTGGATACATATTAAATATGACAATCAAAAATTACATCAACAGTATTAAATATGACGACAAACAATTACATCAAATATGAAAAAACAGAACGGAATCAGAAAGTTTTAATGATATAAAAATATGTTTATTTTAAAAGAGATTCAGAAAACTGCTCTTTGAAAAAAACAATTTTGAAAATTTAGCATTAAAAAAATGGGATTCAAAAAAGTGTTGGTGGACCCATCAACTTCTGTTTCTAAATGCAATGTAAAAAGTGTAAAATTGCTGGTATTATATTTAGAATGTACTTTAATTCTGATATTGCCACGTGGATTATTTAAAGGGAAAATTAGCAAGTTCACTTTTTTGCTTCACAAATTCCGTTACTTGGAAAGCAGTTTATTTTTTTCTATTGCATTCCCACATATTATTCTCAGGGGTAATTCGTCTGGTGCCACTTGGTCGGTATTGTTTAAGGGGACCTTGTCAGTACCTGTTTATTAGACTTTACATATTACCATTACCATCACTATACCTGCTGCACGTTTTAATCGAGATTCACAAAAACAGCAATTCCTTAACTAAGCAAGCAGATAAATATCAACATTTTACTTGACAAACAAACAAAATCAGAACTAGTCGTTTTCGCTTAACTAAGTCACAGAAAAATTCACTGCATTATAATATTTATAATAAGCTACCACCCGAAATAAAATCCCGTAGTATAAATAAATTCAAAAAAACTTTAAAAAATTACTATTAAGTGATTGTTTCTACTCTTTTTGGAGTGAGGGTAGCCATATGTGAGTAGTAGGGATTAAGTGTAAAGGTTAAAGAAAAAGTCCGTTATTTCTCACAAAGTCAATTTATTGGCGACCGGTTTCGAAGTTGTCACTTCATCATCAGGCACACCTTGACTAATTCCATAAAGGAAGCGCTACAAAAAGTTTAACAGAACGAGTTAAAAAAGTCATGTGTAATAAGTATTTTTTTAAAAAATGTTTTAAATGTAGGTTAGGTTAAACCACCAGATGTCTTTTTGAATAAAATAATTAATTAAAACACATTTAAGACAATTATTAACTAAACAACACAAAATAGTTTTACAAGCACAAACAGTTTATTTCCTTAAAATTTTTTAAACTGTTTGTGCTTGTAAAACTATTTTGTGTTGTTTAGTTAATAATTGTCTTAAATGTGTTTTAATTAATTATTTTATTCAAAAAGACATCTGGTGGTTTAACCTAACCTACATTTAAAACATTTTTTAAAAAAATACTTATTACACATGACTTTTTTAACTCGTTCTGTTAAACTTTTTGTAGCGCTTCCTTTATGGAATTAGTCAAGGTGTGCCTGATGATGAAGTGACAACTTCGAAACCGGTCGCCAATAAATTGACTTTGTGAGAAATAAAGGACTTTTTCTTTAACCTTTACACTTAATGTTTCTACTCTGTTGGTGACTATTAAAAACACTTTCAGCAATAAGGATAAAAAAACTCACAGATCTCATCTAGTAATATTGTACCTATAATTTATTTTATTGCCTGTTTTCTACATATGTGTCGTTTTTGTTTATTCTTATAGTTTATTTTATTTTGTATATTTTTTTTAAATTGTATTTTTTTAATATACTTTCTTTGACTTGCTATAAACATTGTAATTCAAATGTATCTATCTTCATCTCTATCTATCTATAGAAGATGGCCGCCATCAGCGCGAAACTGCGAGAAACTTTGATGGTTTGCTCACTCGAAGACCTGGTTCAGGACGAGGAAGGACTACAATAGCTAAAGATGATCTCTCTCTCGTTTCTAGTGCTTTGAGAAACCGAATGGTCACGGCAATTTCCCTTCAAAATCATCTGCAAGAAGTGAGTGGGCAGTTAGGAGGCGACTTCATGTTGCTAGATTATCTTCCCGAACTAGGGCTACTGGACCGCAACTTTCCCGTGAACACCGATTTGGAAGGTAGAATTTTGCTCGAGAATACTTGGCTTGGACAATAGTAGTGTATTGTTTTCCGATGAATCGCGATTTTCTTATGGGCTCAAACAGACGTCTGAGAGTGTGACGACAACAAGGCAGGAGATATGCTCAAGTGTGTATTGCCAACGACTTCCATTTGGAGGAAGCTCAGTTATAAAATGGGGAGGCATATCTCTTGGAGCTCGCACGGAGTTAGTATTTATCCAGAATAAGACTTTGACTGCGCATAGGTACCTGACAGAGGTTGTATAAGACCATGTTTTACCGTTTATGGTTATTCTTGGAGAAGACGCAATCTTTATGCATGATAATGCACGGCCCCACACTGCTCGGATAGTTACTGCTTATCTTGACGAGGTTCAAATCAGCCATTTGTTTAGCCTGCTCGAAGTCCGGATTTGAATCCGAACGAACATGCTTGGGATGAGATGTGGAGACGTTTGCGGAGCCATGTTTCGGTTCCCAGAAATCCTAGAGAACTTCGTGACATACTGGTGCAGGAAAGTCATCCAAAATCTGATTCAAAACATGCCTCGTTGTTTGCAAGCCGTTATCACTGCCATAGGAGGGAATATTCGCTACTGAATTCCTTAAAATTTCTTTTGTTCGAACTAAAAGCATATCAAATTAAATTTTTCATTTTCATTATTTTCAATAAATTTTGAACAAAACAATATCAACTTTTTATATCCAAGCAATCACGACAAAATCATCGCATAAGGTTAGTAAACCATTTTACGAGCGAAAAAAATCCGAAAAACTAAACTGTCTTAAATAAATGCAAATTTCGAGGTGACCCTCATTTTATGCTCAGCCGTATATATAAAAAATGTTTCAAGTAAGATGTGTGTGGAAAATGTATGTATTTAGTTCATTCTCTAAATATTTACAGGGGTGATACAACAGGTTGTACAAAATAACCGGAAAAAGCCTGTAATAATTTAGACAGGAAAGTCATGTGTTAGACACATCAGATTTTTTTGTATAACATGCACATGCATACCTTTCCCCCTTCCTTGACCAGGAGGAGTTAAAGGAGGTCCGAGCACATTACACTGAGCATTCAAAGTGTCAATACTAGACACTGAAGATGAAGGAGGGATGATCGCACCTCCCCTATTAATGTTATTAATCAAACCAAGACTCTCTTCTGAAGGGACAGAGGTTCTTGCAGCCCTCGAACGACCAGGCCTTGGAGATAGTCCTGTCTTAACTTGATGATGGTGATCAGGAACCCAAGAATCCCAATGAAGATCAGAAGTGTCATTACAATCATTATCACCTCTTTTTAGCTTACCTAATAAAAAATTACACATGAGAAAATGGTAAAAATATTGTTCACAGTAAATTAAAAATAAATGCTTTAATTTTTAAAACACCAAAACCATTTACTCACCAACATATTTTTTCAAATTATGTAATGCTCTACATAGCTTAGTGAATTCTTCAGGCTTGGAACCTTTGTCACTTAGAATATATTTTAATTCATGATCAGATTTTTCTTGCAGCTCTTCTACTGAAGATATCCTCTGACACAAACTAAGAATACTTGGCTTCTCTAGACCAACTACTTGTAGCCACTGGGTAAGAGATGGTATATGCTCATCACAACCATTTTTTAATTTTAGCTTTAGTACCAATTGTTCGGAAAACATTGTTATAAGTTTGCCCTAAAAAAATACATAGATTATTATAAACTATTTTATATTACTTAAGAGTACTTTTTAAATAGTATGCCAGACCAATTAAAAAACTAGGGGTATAAGAGATGGTGTGTATACATTTAAAAAGAAAACAAAATGCATGTTCAAGTTATTTATATTGTGACAGCTGTACTTTTTTACTATTGAAATTAAGTCGTGTTTTGCAAAAACCCCATGTCAGTTTTTCCGGAATTTTATATTATGGCACTTGTGAGTATATAAGTATATATGGCACTTGTGAGTATATAATATAAGTATATATGCCCCTTGCGTTAAAAAAAATCCGAAAAATCGCCGTAAGTCCAAAATATGAACAGTTAAAATATCGAACAGTCTTAATAAACCCCATATATCAACAGCAGTTTTCATCAAAAACCACAGAAGTTGAATTTAATGATAACTCAAGTTTATGCAAAGAACGCCTCAATTGAATCTACTCAATTGTAAAATACCTAATAAATTTAATAATAATATTAATAATAATAATAATAATAATAATACTCTCCCTAATTCACCCCCTTACGAGTGATTTTCAACACCTGAAGCCGACTGAGCGACTTGTGTAGGGGAAGGGACGGCTATTATTATTATTTGCCGTGGCGCTCCGGTGCGACTTAAAGATGAGTGATGGCGCCATTTGACTTACAGATGAGGAAAACCTGGAAAACCCCACCCACCACCATAGTGAAGGAAACGGATAGTGACATGATGGGAGAATAATGCATCTTCTTCAGCAATGTAGATTGATGTTTAAATTAACTTAAAAAATCGGTTAAAGTATTTATTTATTTATTTATTTATTTATTTATTTACGGGTCAGAGCCCATTAAAACAATACAATTACAGATAATACATATTACATACATTAAATAGTAATAAAATCCTAAATAATAATAATAAATTAATTTAAATACATAAATATTAAAAACAATTAAAAATTACTCCTCACATATACATAAATGGATAGAAAAATCTGATGGAGAAGTAATCCATTCTACATTTAGTCTGTTAGCAGATCTTGTTGCTGCTCTAGGAATAAAAGAGTGAGAACCATAATTTGTTCTATAAAAAGGTTGAGAGAATGTATTAATATTCCTAGTTACTCTAGATGGCACAGAAAATCCAATTTGGGATAACAAGTATGGACAATCGGCAGATGAGTTAATAATGTTAAACAATATTTTAAGATCCCTTTGGTTTCTTCTGCTCAGAAGGGTCTCAAGATGACAAAGTGTGTGTAATTCGTCATAATTGTATCTGAAGTTGACCGGGACAATACCCGATTTAAATGCAACAATGCGTAAAAATTTTCTTTGAACCTGTTCTATATTATGGATTAGATATACATAAAAAGGATTCCATACGGAAGAAGCATATTCAATATAAGGTCTAACTAAGGCACAATAAAGAATCTTTAAACACATCACATTATGAAAATCAGAAGTAGTTCTTCTAAGGAAACCCAACATTCTTAATGCTTTATTAACTGAGGCTGTTATATGAGTTTGAAAAGAAAGGGTGGAGTCTAATATCACACCCAAATCTTTTACCTCTGTAATAGTATCGAGTGTTATGTCATTGATTTTATAGATATCTTCAATAGGACTATGTTTTCTGTTGAAATTGATTGCATGACATTTACTTGTATTTAATTCCATTCCATTAGTACTACACCATTGGACCAAGTTATCCAAGTCTTTTTGAAGGCAAATACAATCACGTAAGGAATTTACACGCATGAATAATTTTAAATCATCAGCAAAGCAAAGGAACTGAGAATTCTTAAAACAATTTTGGATGTCATTGTTATATATATATTAAAAAGTAGAGGTCCCAAATGTGAACCTTGAGGGACACCAGATGTAGTGGTAAAGCCAGAGGATAAGAAACCAGAAACACGAACAATTTGAATGCGGTTTGTTATAAAGCATTCGATCCATTTCAGAAGATTACCACCAATGCCAATGTTACTAAGCTTTCCAATCAAGCAATTGTGGTTAACTCTGTCGAATGCCTTTGAAAAATCAGTGTATATAGCATGAACTTGATCATTAGAATCCAAGGCATTCTATAAGTAATCAACATAAGACAACAAGTTAAGTTCAGTGGACTTTTTGGAGCGGAAACCAAACTGCTGATCTATGATGAAAGGATCAAGCAGTTTCGATAAATACTTTGTAATAATACTATCAAAGAGTTTAGGAATCACACTTTGAATGCATATTGGCCTGTAATTAGTTACATTTGATTTGTCGCTTGATTTGTAAATCGGTACAGTAAAACTTGATTTCCAGTAATTAGGAAACATTCCATTATGAAGTGAAACATTAAAGATAATATGCAGTGGACGGGATATAACATAACAACAAGTTTTCAATAAGGAAGGTGGCAAGCCATCAGGACCTGATCCCTTACTCATATCTAAACAGCTCAGATGTTCAAATATTTCTGAAATAGATATTTGATAATTTGCAACATTTAAATGGGTTGAATATGGTTTATCATAATTATGGCATGGTTGATTGCTATAGACTGAGCTAAAGTAATCCTGAAACATATTAGCTAAATCTGTACCCATAGAGCATCTAGTGTTGTTATAGTACATTTCGTTGGGTAACTCATTACTTTTTCTTTTTGAATTGACAAAATTCCAAAATGTTTTAATATCATTACCAACAGATGATTCAGTAAGTTTAATGTAATCATTGTAATTCTGTTTAGACTTAAGTTTACATTGAGAGCGCAAGTTAGAGAATACCATGTAGTCGTTAGAAGATCCACTAAATTTAAATCTAAGGTGTGCCTCCTTCTTTAGAATTATGAGATTTTTCAATTCAGGTGAAAACCATCTGGGAAATCGTCGAATGGATAATTTTTTCAATGGTACAAAGGAATGAATGACAGAATACACAAAATCGTAAAAAATATTTACCATTTCATCAAGTGATTTATTTAAGAATAGTGAATCCTACTGAATTAATCCCAGATGATGTTCAATGGATCGAAAATCTGCGAATTTGTAATCATAGTAATACTCATTAGGTACATGTGACGAGTTACAATAATTTACAGCAAGGTTCAAATGTATAAGTAATGGGGGATGATATTTATCGACATTAATTAGAGCATCACTAGCGAGAGAGGTGGTTGTTGAAGATTGATAAGAAAAAACTAAATCTAAAGTAGTATTGTAATCATTCCGAACTGCATTGTTCTGAAAGAAGTTGTGAAAAGCACACATATTGGAGATAGTATTAATCGCAGCAGTTTCATCAGCTCTAGTTCCAGGTCCCAAGGAAGAGGTAGCAGTTGAGCATAGATTATTTGACATCCATATGGCCTTAGGTAAATTGAAGTCGCCCAAAATGCAAAATTGTGCATGAGGATACATCTCTGACAAATTATCCAAGTTTTCAGTGAACGAAACATATTTATCATTTGGTGACATTGGAGGAAAGTAAGCAGCTCCTAAAATAAGAGTACTTTTACCATTGCCTATGAGGACAAATAACTGTTCAATTTCTTGTGTAGAGGTGAGCAAACTACTTCGTATAGATTTGGAAACTGCTATAAGAACTCCACCTCCTCTGGAGGATGAGCTGGTTTGTGCAGATCTGTCCTTGCGGTAAATGTTGAAATTTTCAAATCCAAGTTCGGCATCACTAAAGTTTTCTGTCAGCCAAGTTTCGGTGAAAACAATGATTTCGTGGGATACAGTTGCTACATCAGAAATAAGTTTACTTAGCTTTGTTCTTAATCCTCTAACGTTTTGGTAGTAAATGGAGCTAGGAGAGAACTTAATAGAAGGTGGCCTCTGATTGGTTAGTTTTTTGGATTCAAACTAATTATTTTTGGACATCCATTTATAAATTTCACCCAGAACTTCCCTCGATATAGAAATTGTAAAAGCAGGGAACTCCTAAGCACTTAAATTTTAATAATTTAAAATTAAAACCACCAAACCAAAAACCCGTTTTAAACATTTCTTTCTCCATCGATCTTCCTCTAGATCCCACCCGAATTCTTACTTCGCGTCCACTCGATATTCTTCGTCATGGTCACCGTTATTGAACAATAATGATTGGCTGCTTTTAAAATGGTCCAGTTACACAAACCAAAACGACATTTTTTTATTTCCATTCAAGTGGGACTTTTTTGATTAAATACGATTCCTTTCAGCGACATTTTGAATTTCTAAAAACTTATTTAGGATCTTTAATCTTTGACTTCTAAAATTCTTAGATACCAATTTTAGTCAAAATCTGACTTTTAAAAATAATGTTTATTTTAAAAAGTGCTCACCCTGTATATAACTGTTCGGAAATATAACTGGGTTTGAGCCAGAAAGGAACCTTATCTACATACAAAATTTGAAATTTTTTTATAAAGCCGTTATTGAACTATAGTGCCGACATACAAACAGACCGACGGAATCGGGAAACATGTTTTTCGTAATCTAGGGACCTTGAAACGTGAAAATACCAAATAATCTCGGAAGGTGACTTTTTCACAATTACAATACATCCCTTTTACAGAGGGAAGTAAAAAGAAACTAAGCGATATAAATAAATATTAATGTATACTCCTGTAATGTATTATTTGTTATAAGATTATGTAGTGCATTGAATTACTAATAAAATTAGCTTTCAAATCACGTATCATACTTTACAATAGAAAACAGTTTTGTATGCTTTTAGAGGGCACTAATATCAAAAGTAAGGCAATTAACAGTCACATTTTTTAATTACTCATTAAATTACCTTTTTAATGAATCCCATACGACATCAATTTAAAACAATTAAAGGGAATGGCACAATATCTTCTGCTTCGAATATTTGAATTGACATATTTTGTGTTTTTTTTTATAAAAATTAGTCTTTCAAAAGTTATTTGGACTGGCTAGTTGTACAAGACAAACTATCTATGATCCATACAATTGTGCAGGGTATTAGTACTTTTGTGGTTCATTCAGCCTCATACTGTCGGCGTGCAGGGTATTAGTACTTTTGTGGTTCATTCAGCCTCATACTGTCGGCTGTTGGCCTTGATACAATTTAGCATACATAATGTAGTAAAGAAAAAATCTCGAATTTTCATGAGTTAAACTGACGAACTACGCTTCTCAGAAAGTGAAACATCACATACTACTTGGGGAGCAAGACTCATAACCCCAAAAGGCAGAACTCTACTAAAAATCATTCAAGAAAACAACCAAAAATACTTATCAACAGGTACCCCCACATACTGGCCTACCGATAACAATAAAATTCCTGACTTACTAGACTTCGCCATAACTAAAGGTATATCTGAAATACACAGCAACATCACCCCCAGTTTCGATTTACACTCGGATCACAGTCCTATCATAATAACCTTAAGTACTTGTATAATTTGGAAAACACCTGCACCAAGGCTCTGCTCCAGAAACACAAATTGGTATCAGTTTCATGATAAAATCAATGAAAAAATTTCTCTAGACATACGACTCAAAAATGACATTGAAGAAGCTGTAAAATACCTAACAGAACAAATTCAAAGCGCCGCTTGGGAAGCTACTCCTGCAAATCAAAAATTAATTGAAGAAAGATGGAGCATACCTTATCACATTAGAACACTAGTGGAAGATAGAAGAGCCCGTCGTAAATCGCAAACAACAAGAAATCCATTAGATAAAACAAATCTAAACATACTCACACGCAGACTTCGCTGTGCTATCCAAACTGCCAAAAACGAATCGTTTGAAACTGTTACCAACCTTGACGACCACTCCCTTTGGAAAGCCACAAAAAAATTCAAGAAACCAACAGTAGCCAAATCTCCAATTAAAAAAATCGACGGAACTTGGGCTCGGTCTGATCCAGAAAAATCCAATAGATTCGCAGAACATTTATCAACTGTTTTCTCCGCCCCACAACCTAACGATCTCAATGACGATGAAATTAGAGCCTTCCTTAATGTCCCGTCAGTTGTCACTACCACTAAAATACGTCTCACCGAGTGAAGTCCGCAATGAAATCAGACTTCTCAACGCTCCCGGATTTGACCTTATAACTGGCGAAATCTTAAAAAATCTCCCAAGAAAAGGTATCGTCCAAAATAACTATCATTTTAAATAGCCTCCTTAGGCTATGCTATTTTCCAGTGCAATGGTGCAATTATAATGAAACCTAAACTGTTGTATACAGTGACACAGGTTAGTGAACAGAATAAAAGAGAGCTTAGAAGAAAAACGAATCTGTATATCAGCATTCCTTGATATACAGCAAGCATTCGATAAAGTGTGGCATGAGGGTCTCCTCGTTAAAATCAAAACCCATCTACCCGACCAATCATACCTCTTCATGAAATCATATTTGTCTGACAGATACTTCCAAGTTAAATATGAAGAAAATTTATCCAACTAACATCAACTAAAATGCGGGGTACCTCAAGGCAGTGTACTAGGCCTGTTCTTGTACTTAATTTTCACTGCTGACATACCCATCAGTAATCATACATTAATGGAAACATTTGCGGATGACACTGTTATACTAGCATCAGACACAGATGAAATAAGAGCATTCAACTGCAAAACCACCTCAACGAACTAGGAAATTGGCTTAGTCACTGGAAAATTAAAGTCAACACCAACAAATCCTGTCAAGTTAATTTCACAAATCGAAGAATTAGATGTCCACAACTATACTTAAATAATACGCCTATACCAATAAATACAAAAGTAAAATACCTTGGACTTCATTTAGACGAAAAACTTACTTGTAAATCACATATTAAAGCTAAACGACGGCACCTCGACCTAAAAGTTAAAAATATGAGCTGGTTAATCAACATAAGATTGAAACTTTTATTCTAAAACAGAATGGTCATCTATAAAGCAATACTCAAACCAGTCTGGACATACGGAATCGAGCTGTGGGGCTGCAGCAAACCATCTAACACTAAAATACTACAGACGTTCCAGTCCAATGTTCGAATGTTAGCTAACGCCCCATGGTACGTTTCCAACCAAATCCTTCATGCAGACCTCAACATCCCATAGATGATGTGATTACCCACCACTCCAGAAAATATATGAATCGCAGTGAAAACCATCCAAACCACCTCATAGTCGAACTCTTTAAACCTCCAATCATCGATAGACGCTTAAAAAGACTTTGACCAGAAGACCTAGCTGCTTGGTGAATTCCAGAGAGTCATCAGTGGACAACACCTGCCTCAAGCCACCCACTTCCATCAAATTTACTTATTACTTTATTGAAGTAGATTGTAAATTAGCATTAAATAAAATAATAAAAAAAAATGTCTCAAATACTTCTTATGTTGCCTTTTCTTTAAATGATGTCAACCGACCTGATTATATGAAACTTAAAATCGATAACACAAATCTTGAAATCACTAAAGAAAAAAATCTAAATACTTGGGCATTATTATTGATAAAAATGTTAAATGGAATGATCATGTAAAAAGTCAAAAAAACAGATTACAACGATTTATAAGAAAGTTCTACAACTTAAAAAATACATGAATCGCAGGTTGCTACTAATGATTTACTGATCATTAGGTAATCAGGTAATCAGGTAAGGTATTTTGGTGTGGGGGGATTTATATAGTAATGCAATTCAACCACTAATTGTAATTCAAAATTACATATTAAAGATAATATACATACAAAATATCAGGTACTCCACTTCACTTGTCACTATATGTATAACAGTGACATTTTAAATGTTAGATTGTTATATTTTCACACATTATTATAAAAACCCCAGCTTAAAACTAACTGCATTTCATGAACATAATACATGTAAAGGAAATTATTAAAGGGCCCCTTTTGTTATTAGGAATGCTAACCAAAGATTTGTAACAAGCAGGGCACCAAAAATCTATAACTCTCTTCCCTTGCAAGTCAAAAGTATCAAAACCATCAAACATTTTTGGAGAGAATGTAAAAAGTTTCTTGGAAGTAATTACGATTTGTACATGACAATATTATAACTGTTGTCTTCTGACATGTGTCAAAATCACCTCCATTGCTTTCAGTACCTAATATAATTATGTGTTGCATAATTT